>VDFB02283830.1:23328-108812 GCA_007258455.2 Sequoia sempervirens | reverse complement strand
GAGCATTAGGGCTGGTCATGTGGAAGATGAAAATGAAAAGATAGCAAGGTACATGAATGGTTTGAGATTTCAAATTAAGAATGAATTGAGTTTAGCTACTCCTAGGATAGTTGAAGAATGTTTTCAATTGACTTCTAGGGAAGAAGAAAAGCTAAAAAGAAGGCAAGAAAGACAAGGAAGAGGTAGAGGCAAAACTAGTAGAGGAAGAGGCTCAAGGAAGTCCTATGAAGACCAAGAAGATGCAAGTAAAAGAAAAGACCAAGTGGCTGATCAAAGAGGTGGATTCAGAGGCTTTAGAGGAAGATTTGGACAAGGTAGAAGTTCAAGCACATTTTTAGGGAGATGTTACCATTGCAATCAGTTTGGTCATCAAGCATGGAAGTGTCTAGAGAAACAAGGTTCTATTTCAATTGGTAGTGATAAGAGGGTTTAATTGGTGCAAAAGGATGATTGCGAGAGAATTAACTCTCTTATCATCTTGTTGCTCCAAAAGTTGGGGAATCCTTGATGGTGACAAGAACACTCCTTAAAGCATCCAAGGAGAAGGATCCAATACAAAGGACACTATTCAAGACAACTTGCAAATGCAAAGGAAAGGTATGTAAAGTAGTAATAGATTTAGGGAGTACTAATAACATTGTGTCCATAGAAATGGTTGATAAAGTGAATTTAGAAAAGATACCTCATGAAACACCTTATAAAGTGTCTTGGAGGAACGAGAATCGATATGTTTTAGTGAGTGGACAAGCTTGGGTGGAGTTTAATATTGGTGGATACAAGGATAGGATACTATGTTATGTGTTGCCTATGGAAGTGTGTCATTTATTTCTTGGAAGACCATGGCAGTTTGATGGACATGCAATATATGATGGTAGGAGCAATACTTATGAGATTGAGAAAGATGAGATTACTTTTATATTAAATCCTTGGTAGAAGATGTTAACAAGCAAACCAAGGCAGCCAAGGTGATAATGTTAGGCAAGAAACAGTTTGTGAAGATAAAGGAAGAGGATCCTAAGGAGTTTGCAACCACTCCTACACTTGAAGACATCAAAATAGTAGCCTTGAAGAGTGAAATCAACTTGGAAGGAAATGGAATTGAGTTGAGAACCAAATCTGATAAAGAGAAGGTCAAGGATGAATTATTTGTGGAGATACAAGAATGGGTTGAGAAGCATATTAAGGGAATTCTAGAAGGAGTGCTTTGTTATTTGATTTCAAAAGAGGTTAGAGGGCAGTCCAATCCTGTCAGTACAGAGGTTTGTAAACCTAATGAAATAGAGGTCTTAGGGGCAAAGAATTTGAAAGAAGAGATGAGGGATAATAGTGGTGAAGAACTCACTTGGACAGACTCCAAAGGAAAGAGAGCAAAGTTATGTAGATATAAGGAGTGAAAAGGAATAAAAATTAATTCAAGAGTGGAAGAAGATTGATAGTAGGTACAAGGGAAGTTGTGACAAAATTACCTGATGAAAGAGCAATTAAAGAACATCCATCAAGTGAAGGAAAACAACTTCAAGGAAACCACTAGTCAAGAGCAACAAACAATGCATGTTTTCAATTCTTGACTCATTGGAAAGGGTCACCAAATGGAGATGTAGCTTGCAGATCATTGAATGATAAGATGCAACATGGTTTTGATGTAATACAATCCTCAAGGGACTTAGGTTTGGATTTTTGGTGTGTTGAATCTAATGTAATCTAATAAGGTCATAGTAGACAATTCTCAATATTTTAAGTCATCTAGGGGGTCGGTTGTTGAAAGTTGTTAAATTTTATAACTCTTGCAAAAGTTGTCATATCCAAAAATTGTAAAAATGAAAGAACATGGAAGACCAACAGTCAAGAAGTTCAAACAGTAGTTTGAGTTGGTTGTGTTAGTTTATTTTTGGTGTGTGAGGTTTAAATACAATGTGGATGGGTCGAAGATAGGTTTTGGTGTTCATCTTTGGCTGAAAGCAATAAGAAAACCTTCAAATTTCTATGTTTTTTTTTCTGGTAAAATTACTGCTATAGGCTACTATATGGTTTTGTGTATAGATTGTTCTTGATCCCAAGTGCATTGTGTTTGATGGAAATATGAATTAAATTTAATTTGGTTTTGATTTGGAGAATTTTCATAGAGTTTAAAGAATTTTACAATCCTTTATTGTGGATGGTTTGTAAAACCTTGTTTGAGGGTTTGAGGGTGAATAAAATGTATTAATGACCCATTCCACTAGTAGAATTGCTTGAAACTTAGTGGAATGGGTACATTTAGGTAGGATTAGATGTTAAAGTAGGTTTTAGGAGCAGGGAGTAGGGTTTGATGATATTTTGATGATGCCCTAGTAGGTTTCAGTCATGTTTTGAACAAAGAATGGAGGTTAAGAGTTGAAGTTTATTGAAAAGGCATTGGGATAGAATGGAAGATGGTTTGGAAAGCATGTTTAGACTTAGCATGATGTGTCTTAGGTGTTGATAAGGTGAAATAGGGCTTGGAGTGCATAGTTTCAATAAACCCTCCTTGAATAAGCATAAATAAGCATAAATAGGGGTTTGCTGTTTTGGTGAATTAGAAGGTGGCTTAGTTGGTAAAAGTTGTGGATTCACTCTATTTGAGGCATGTGAAGAACATTGTAATAGGAATTATAGATTGAGAGGGAGTTCGGTTTGTACTTGCTTTGCAAAATAGGGCTAATTATGGCCACTTCCAGCGTAGTAGCCATTTTTTAGAGGGTATGTTCCAAAACAAGGGTATGCACAAATTGGATATGTTGAAGTATGCCATAAAGGGTATCTGAATTGTCCATCATTTTGTGGGTCTGGAATTTCTTTTGAAAGTTGTGAAGAAAATTCATTGTTTGATAAGCTACAAGGAGAATGTGAAGAAATTGAGAAATAAGGTCAAGTTAGGGTTTTGAAGGTTGAAGAATTGTTTGGAATATTTTAAATTGTGATTGTTAGACAAACTCCTCCTTGCTCTGCATCACTTGGCACAACTTGTCACAACAACATTATTTCTTGTATGGGTTCCATATATTGGCAATGGTTACAATAATAGCTTGCATTTAAAGCTTACCAAAGTAATTGAGTAGTTTATTTTATTTTCAATAAGGCATTGTTCAGTGTTGGGCTATATCTTGAGTTGCACAACATACATAGATATCCATACCAATACTTGTCAATGCATGTGAGAATATATATATGTATAAGTTTAAATGTAATTACATGTATCAACAAGTATAAATGTAGATATATATATATGTGTGTTGTGTGCATCTTCATTTAGATACATATATATGTGACATGGCTTTATGAATTGAGAGCCATGACCAATATATTCAACATTTAACCAAAATTAAAAGATTAAAAGAATAGTCATGAGATTGAAATAAGTATGGGTTCAAGGGAACAAACATTATAGCCAAGAACCATATGATATCCATATGCAACATGACTTTATGGACATGCCAAAGCAGTAGAGAGAAAATTTAAGCAGCATTAGCAAATTATAAAGCACATATATGAGAATATTCTACACTGAGCTAATAGAAGAAGATCAAAACCACATAAATCAAATGAAAAAAAATTGATTACATTATGCATTTTAATCATGTGCAATGCTAGATTTTCATAAGCTAGACTCAAGCAAAATAAAAAAAGTATTGTGTAGTCAGTAGAGGACAGTCATCATTGAACATTACATAGGAAATATTATAATAAAAATGAAGTTTTATGGAACTCTAATAAAATGAAAGATCATGGCTTTATGAACGTAGAGGCATGATCACATTTAAGTAGCATGAGAAGATTACAAAGAACATATATGAGAATTTTCTACACTCAATCAACACAAGAAGATTAAAACCAAAGAAATGAGATGATACATTTTTTATTACATTCTACATTTTAATCATGTGCAATGATCAAATGCAGAATAACTATGGATTCAACAGAGCCAACATTACCGCCAACAACAATTGTGAACAGATAAAGGTATGTGTCAATCAAAATAGACAAGAAGAAAATAACTATATTGATATTAAAAGCTGGACATATCTATATATAGATAAACACATGACCTCATAGATACATGTGGAAAATGAATATACACACATACACACTCACACATACATATAAACATTCAAATTTGCTTGCATATATGCATACAGAATGCATTACATACACATATATCTACACACATCTATATCAAGATGTTGTATGCACTTAGAAAATTCAATTGCATGCATATATGTTTATGTATATGCATATGTAGATTTATACATGCATAATGTGTATGAGAAAATATGTGAATCAAAGTAATCAATAACACACAACAGATGCAATGTATTACATTAAGGAAATCTAAATTAACATAATTTGATAAAATGATTCCTTAAAGACATTCCATCTTCCTCTATTCCTAAGGATCCCATATTAGTGCTCTTAGAACTTAATTATGCATCAAATTACTGGGATGACTCTTAAGTAATAAGTAGCCATTAATTCTAGAATGTAGAAACTATGTCTACACCTACATAATTTGATGATTTGGCTTGACGATGAACTAAATGATATGTTGGATGATAAACTGTTGTATACAGAATGCTAATGAAATGAGCCCATGTTGAATTAAACTGATGGAGATGCTATGAAAATGATTCTAAATGTTTTAAGTAAAATAAGACACATCTAACAAAGAAGCCATGATTCTAATTTACTTTCTAAACTATTCCAAATGCTAAGCTAGAATGTAAACTAAGCTCTCAAATTCTAAGATGATTTATGAAGAGTAATTGTATGCAATGCTCTTCTTATGCAAAAGATGTAAATGAACCTCTATTTATAGATTTCACCAAGGCATTAGGTGAGTTGGAAGAAATGGACAATCAAGATTCAATTTGGAGAGATCGACGGTGAGAAATGAGGCAGTTAGATAAAAATGGGGAAGTTGTCCCCTTTAATAGAACAATCTTGCCAAGTGTAGAAAAAATAAATGGAAAGGAGAGGCCATGTGTCTCTGAGTTTGTTGAGATTATTGAGGGTAAATACCCATTTTAGAAATTAGGAATAATTATCTTCATGTGACACATGGTGAGATGGAAGATGATGTGGAAGGAGGTTAGAAGAATATGGAGAAATGTGACAACATTTGAATTAAAAATTCAAATTTAATGAGAGGGAATTAATCAAATAAAACAAATTAGTTAAATTTGTTTATTTAATTAAATCATGAAGAAAGTGGTTTAAGTTGGAAGAATTAAGAAATGCGAACTATATAAATAAACACTGCAATTTATTTATACAATAGAGGAAATACATGATTTTTTTATTAATTAAATAACCAGTATTTAATTAATATTCTTCAGACCAATTTTGGATGTATACATTTTTCCCCTCTTTGAATTGATGTGTTTATGAATCACTTCAAAGAAAAATTTACCAGTGCTATGAAAATTTGACGATTCCCTAGATAGTGATTTTAGAAGATAACGAATGTATGCCCCCTTGGGAGATAAATCGAGGAATTTTTGACATGGGTATGTGCAGGATCATGATGGGCCAAAAAGTGGCAATATGATGGGTATGTGGCTGACGACTATTTTTTTACCCAAAATTGATGAAACAAAAAGGGTTTTTAAAGGAGATTCTCATTTTCCACCAATATAAATTATGCTTTACTTTGAATTTAATAAGCAATTATTATTCATTTTCTATTCAAATTTATGACTAAAGTCCTGATTGATAGGTTGATTGAAAAACATCTATAGCTTTCAAATGGTATCACATTTTTGAATCCAAAACATGCATCACATTCTATGCTCCTCAGATACTAGGATTAAAAAAAGAAAAATGAATTCCTTGCTAGTTTGACCAAGTTAAGTGGTTAGACATACAGTTTTATATTTTTAAAAAGTTGTAATAAAAAATTCATAATTAATTATTTACTTGGAAAAAATTACAAAAATATGCATCACATTAAACATGAGTCCTCTACTTATATCTAAAATCTATAAAAATATTATCATTTTATTGTGGTTAGGGGTGGTTAGATGATAACCTTACTTATTTTTCCCTAAAATTTAAGTACCATTGCATTGAAATTTTGTAATTTTCACCAAATAGATTTTTTTTTTTAAACAAACCTAGTAGTTTAGAAATTACATTCAATTTTCTATAGATTCTATTCTTACACATTTTTTAAATAATATAGATAACTTATTCATTTGTTTACGTCAAATTGCCTAACTTTGATTTTTCTAAATTTTTTGTCACTTAAGGGCCTATATTTTTCCATGATGATCCTGCACATACTTGATGATTAAAAGATCTTTCATGATTTTTCAAACTTTTCATTGATTTGTGATGATGTTGATGATGAAATTCTGGTTTGATGAGACTCCAGAGATTTATCTATTGATATGGAAGAATTTAAGCTACCCTGATTAATTGATCCTAAAATATATATATATATATATATATCCACCAAAATCACACTCTTAATTACCCTTTATTAAGAAGTAAAAAGTGAAAAAGGATTCATTTGTGCATTTTGTGATTTTTAAAATTATGGAGTGAGAGAGCAACCTTGAGCATTTGAGTGAAGATGGTAATCCCCTACAAGACTCATCGATTTCAATGGGTGCGGCGACACAACTGGCTAGTAGGATATAGACCTCCAATATGAATTTTGAAAACTTTTTTTGTGAATTTTGAATTATTTTTCCTGCATTTTTAATTTTTAATTTTTAGTTTTTCATTCTTTTGGTGCATACAAAATTTATTTTGACACATAGATTAGATTTTTTTAGCACATCCACCTAGATTTTTAGTGCATTGACTAGATTTAGCGACACATTCATAGTTTGTAATAGCGCATCCATGTTTTGGTGCATAGATGGTCTGAAATGGTGCATCAGAGTATTATTTAGCACATCCACTAGAAATGATGCAATCTTTTGTAGTTTTAGCACATATGAGGGATTCTCTAGCATGTTGAATTAAATGGAGCATCAAAGAGATTCCACAGTGCATCTGTGGAATTCTCTGGAACATTGAATTAAATGGAAAATTGACAGAGTGTAATAGTGCATCCAGCCAATTCAGTGGCGCATCTTCCCTTTTGGCACAACAAAGTACTATTATAGCGCATCTAGGTCAGAATTAAATATTTTTTTCTTTTTCTCCTTGAATTTGATGATGTTTCATTGTGTCAGCCAATGATTTGTTGTTGATGATAGATTAAATGATTTATTGATCTCATGATAGGCGAGATTCAATAATGATGACATTGTTCTGACCTCATGATAGGTGAGGATCAAAAATAGATGTTTGTGAGATTTGATGAAAATCTCACTTGAACTGATAGGATAAGTGATTGGTTGATGCTTGATTTCTTTGCTGATTTGATTGATTGATTGATGTGCCAATTGTGATGTTTTATAATGATAGGAGATGGATTTAGATAATCTTTAGTCTCGAGAGTGATTCCCATAGACTTGTGAGCTGATCCCACACTTATCATAGGCTAATAGGGATATCATTGAGCGATGCAGATTATCTTCACTAATTGACATGCCCTGGATTAGGATTAATCAGGGATTGTTGACTGCATTGGAAGAGAAGTGGCATAGTGACCACAACACTTTTCATTTGGCCAATGGAGAGATGACTATGATGCTAGAGGATGTCTACAAATTTTTTTGGATTTCCATGATGGGTGACATTGTTACATATGAATACACTTAGGGAAGTATAGATGCCTTATGCCGAATATTTCATGATGATCATATTAGAGGGTATGAGATGCCTTCGCAGGAGATGTTTGAGAGGTATTCCCCTTTGCCTTCCATGCTTGTGGGATTTTTCAGTGGCTTCCTATGTCCCAAAAAGAGGGAAAGGGATTGTCCATCGGTTGGGGTTGGACATTGGAGCAAATGACTTATTTTTGGACTCATTTCGCCTGGGGTTCATGCATGCTTGCAGAGTTATATCATGGTTTGCATCAAGTAGTTTACCTAAAAGGAGCTAGTCTATCCATTGGTGTGACTCTATTACAAACGTGGGATTGGGAGAGTGACATGTTGAGAGACAGACAAATTTTGGCCATTTAGGGGACCCTATGTCTTTGGTTATGTAGGCCCAGTTGTCCAGCATAAGCTGGGAAAATTGGAGTATTGGAAATGGGTGCTAGATGACCTAGATTCTATTACATGGTGTCCATATGTAGATTGTGAGCAGTGGGACAAGGATCATTTAGAGATGCCTTATTTTATCACAACTAGGTATCTTATTGGATGGACACGCTACATTATCAAGAAATTCTTGTTGATGAGGGTGCTTAGACAATACGACTGAGTAGAGGGGATACCATAGGGATTGGCCATGTATGTGCGGAGGAATCAAGATGCGACTGAGTGGGGGCCCACTTTATCTTAAAATGTCGCATGTGATGAGTATCATGGACTAAAACTGGTGATTTGGGATTACCATCCAAATATCATTGAGGGATATATGATTGAGGAGTACTCATAGTACTTTAGTGGGCATCCATTTATGAGGATCTACAGGCCTGATGAGCTAGTACCAGCATTAGAGGATGATGAGGATAGACCACCTAGATGAAGGAGGGGTAGAGGTGGTGGAGATGAGGAGGGAGATGGTGGGGATGGTGATGGAGGAGGTGGTGATGATGGTGGGGAAGATAGAGGAGGTGGTGATAGAGGAGGGGGTATCCACCCAGTGCTAGATGTTAGAGTGCCTCACAGGAGGTGATCCTTAGTGGTGAAAACACAATAGCATGTACATATACAATTGCCTTCCCAATAGCAATAGTCATAGATTGTAGCCCTACATGCTCAGGTCTAGACAGTTCAGGGACAACTAACACAGCTTTACAGATAGTTACAAGCACAGAAATAGGCACAGACATAGGTACAGGAACAACTCTCACAGGCCTAGGGGCAGATATTGACTCTGACGACTGAGAGGGATGTTGCTAGGCAACAACTTGCACAAGTGTAGGGCTAGGTACAGGTGCAGGGTCAGGTTGCTACATTGACTGTGGAGAGAGATGCATTGATATGAGGTTAGAGTAGGTAGAGGCTATTACCGAGAGACAATAGCAGGTTGTGATGGCTGTTGGGACATCTGATTATTTCAGGGAGATATGCCTCACTTCTCAGGAGACTGAGTTCTATAGAATTTGGTATCATGAGTTCATCCCTCCAAGGCAGTAAGAGAGCTTTGCTCAGTCTCAGTCTAGCAGGTTGTAGTCTTGGACGGTTAGTGTGGGTGTTACATAGCCATTGCCTAGAGATTAGAGAGATCCTGGTGCAGGTCTGTTGGGTGCAGGGGGAGGTGTCAGTCTAGGGATGCCAGCACCATATGGGGGGAGCACTACATATCTTTGACATTTGATGTTTATTGTAATTTGGACATGTATACATTGCTACTTGATGAGTTACCATCATTTTTTATGATGTATCTCTTCATATTCAGATATCCTTCTACATTTGACATCATTTTGAGATATATATGCAATGATGATGATGATTTGACCTATGTTCCTATGTGTTGATCCAATGGATGTATTTAATTTCCTATTATGTATGCTATGTGATATTTTAGATGATGGTGATATGATATGTCATGGATGCAACATGTGTTATGATTCTATGATGCTTTATGAATCATGTTCATATGCCCTATATGATGAATCTTATTATGTAAATGGAATGTGTTAAATGCTATATTTTTTGTACTTTTATGATGCAAATATGTGATGCAAAATATAAAATGCATGAATGGATGATAATTTTAATGCAAAAATGGATGAATTGAATGATTAAATAGTGATGGATAATTCTACATGCTTTTATGGATGATGTATGATATGCATGGTACTCTATGTTTTTTTATTTTTCAATGCAAATGTATGAATGCATGTATGAAATAGATGAATGGAAATTTATATGTTGGTGTTTTGTGATGAAAATGTACAACTAGATGTATATGGATGGAAATGATATGATCAATGTTTTGTTTTTGGATTTTAATAATGCAAATAAATGACCTAATGAAAAATGAATGCTGAAATGATATGGTAATGCTTTTTATTTTTTTATTTTCATGATGCAAATAAATGATCTAATGATGAAATGATATGATAATGCTTTGTTTTTAGATTTTCATGGTGCAAATATAGGATCTAATAACTAGATGAATGATGAATGATAATGCTTATGCAGCTAAAATGAGAATGATATTTTTGGTAATGTCAAATGTAGTCAATCTATTAATGATATAAATAACATTACTCATAATATTGTACCAGCCTTGGAGAAATCCATAAATACCATTGCAACCCCTAGTATGAATGCAGTCTAAACATGCAAACCTAACAATGCAATATTGGCATCCCAGTAACTAATTTATTGTGCTTGGTATCATCATTAGGCTTTTAAAATGTTGAAAGTGAGTACAAACATCAAAGGTATAATTAGACCATGATGACTTGAATACTACTTTCATGATGTTTGATAGTGCAAGTTAACACAAGCATATAGGTATAATTGGACCGAGATGACTTGAGCATTTCTTGCATAAATAGACAAGAGTTAATTTTTTTCCTATGGGAATTTGGAATTTCATCAGTGATACTTTGTAGAGCATGTCCCATGATGATTCCCATAGTATTAATGATCAACTCACAAATAGAAAACAAAGAAAAATATCATTCTCGATCATAGCTTCTCTAGTTCTTTGACATCCTTGAGTTGCTCCTAAGAAATGATAACAACAATCACAATGCACATAGTTTGAACATTTGTGTTAAAGTGATAAAACTGTGATTTAGAGTATCATCACCAAATGAGATTTGTTTTTTATTTATCTTGTTGTTGTTGGTTCAAATGATTGTTTTTGGTGAGTCTAATTGATGTTCGATGTTGCAGCCCACTTGATTGTTGTGTTTTTGCCATGTTTCCATCCTATTGCTTTTCCATCATTTTTAAGCTCAAAGATGGATTGTCCCCATTGAGTTTAAGATTTTTCCCCTAGTGGAAACAAACCAATTTATTATGGATATGTACAATAATCGACAAGCCAAAGTGAGACATGACCGACACAACAAAATATGTACACAAGTCTCAAATGAAGGATTTGGATAGTAATAGTAAAGAACCAATGTGGTTGACACACATTCCAATAGAGGAAGAAGCCAACCATCACAAATAGTGCATATTTCCAAGTTTTCACTACTTTCTTTTATTACACTTTTTTTAGATTTTATGATTGTTTTTTGTATTTTTTCCTTTTTTTATTTTTTTGTATTTTTTGTATTTTATTTTTTTTGTTGTCACCAAGATGCCTATTTGCTAGGTTTTCACCAGGGTGACCATTTTTTTAGGACATTTTCTGATGTTTTGGATTTTTTTAGGACTTTTAATGATGTAGTAGATGAATCATGTGTAGAATTTCTTGAGATGGAGACGTTCATGGGTTCTTCAAATAGGTCTCCTTTTGGTGTGGATAGCTGGTATGCTCTTGATCCATAGACTACACAATGACAAAGGGGCCTAGTCAATTCGGTTCAAACTTTCCCTTCTTCTCTCTATCCTACTGGTTGCATAGATTCTCCTTCAATACCAGGTCACCAACTTGAAATGTTCTTGGTTTGACTTTATGATTGTAACTTATGGACATCCGTTGTTGGTAGGTTTTTAGGTGGTTCACTACGTGTTGGCATTATTCATCTAATAGTTCTAGTTCCTGCAATCTAGATACCTGATAGTCCTCATCAGAGATGATACCTTTCAATGAAACCCGAAGTGATGGTAATTCAACCTCAACGGGTACAATGGCCTTAGATCCATGGATATACAAGAGCATATGGTGTGGTTCATGTTGGTGTGAGAATACTAGTGTGGTACGCCCATAGAGCAGGGTTTAATTGGATGTGCCAATCGCGTCTAGTGTCATTGATCATTTTCTTCAAGATTTTCAAAATGGTTTTGTTGGAAGCCTTTGCTTGACCATTTCCCTGAGGGTAGTATGGTGTAGAGAAGTGATGCTAAATGTTGAACTTCTCACACAATTCTTGCATGTCCTAATTTTTGAATGGTCTTCCATTGTCAGTGACAATGGATTGAGGGATGTCATACTAACAGATGATGTAATTGAGGATGAATGATGAAATTGTCTTTCCTATGATGGTGATTAGAGGAACAACTTCAACCCACTTCATGAAGTATTATGTAGCTATGATGATAAACTTGTGTTCATTTGATGAAGATGGATGGATTATACTAACAAGATCCAGTCCCCATTGATAAAAGGGCCATGTGGATGCAAATGGCTAAAGTTCTTACACAAGTGTGTGGATGAGGTTTCCATGAATCTAAATCTTTGAAATTTCTTGATGAACTCCTCCATGTTTGGCCAGTAATATCCTAAATGAAGGAATTTCTTAGCTAAGGTTAAACTGCTTGAATGAGTTCTGCAAACACCCTTGTGAACTTCCTATAAAGCCATTTTAGACTCATCGCATTCCAGACATCGAAGGAGAGTTTTGTCAAGACCTCATTGGTGTAGTACATCCACAATAAGAGTATGTCAGGTGGCTCAGCGAATGAAATTTATTTTTTGATTTCTAGACATGTCAGGTGGAAGGGTGTTATCTTTGAGATAGGTATAAATCTCACCATAGATTGAGGTATTAGAGTCAACTAGGTGATATATAACTTGGGACTCGGGATCATCATAAGTAGAGGAAAACACTTGTTCCACCAAGAACTTGTAACAACTTCTCTTCTCTGGAATTTTTAACAAGGAAGCAATTGTGGCCATGGCATTGAGAGCTTTATTGTCCACTCTTGAAATCTATTCAAATTGGATATTGACAAAGTATTTCTTAAAATCATCAATCATTCTTTTGTAGGGAATTAGTATTTCATCCTTTATTTGATAATCATCATTGACTTGGTTAATGACCAATTGAGAAACTTCATATACTTGCAATTCTAGAATTTTCCATTCTATAGTTGTTTTAATGCCAATGATTAAGGCTTCATACTCTACCATGTTATTGGTACAAGGGAACATTAATCTATATGATTTTTGTATGGTGTGTCCTTGTGGAGTGACATATAGGATTCGAGCCCCTGATCCATGTTGTGTGTGTGATCCATCAAAGTATAATGCCCATTATTTTGCAGCCAAGGAGAGGACATCAACATTTGGAAATTCAATGTGTAAAGGATGATCATCTAGTAGAGGTGCTTCAGCTAACTAGTCAACGATTTCTTGTCCTTTTATTGATTTCCTATCCACATATTGGATGTCAAATTCACTTAGTATCATAACCCACTTGGCTAGCCTTCTAGTTTGGTTAGCTTTGTTGAGGAGGTATTTTAGTGGATCTATTTTGGCTATTAACTTGATGGTGTGAGTTAGCATGTAGTGTCGTAGCTATTGGGTGGAAAACACTACTGCCAAGCAAGCCTTTTCAATGGATGTATAATTGATCTCATACCCATTTAGCATCCTGCTGATGTAGTAAATTTCCATCTCTTTTCTTGTTGAATCCTCTTGTGCTAACAAGGCTCCCAATGATACCTTAGTTGTTGCAATGTATAATAAGAGTGGCTTTCCTTCTTCTAGTGATACTAAGATAGGTGGACCCATTAGGTATTATTTCAATTCATTGAAGTCTCCTTCACATTTCTCATCCCATTAGAAAGAACCATTTTTTTGTAGAAATTTGAGTAAAAGGATGGGTTTTGTCTGCCAGTTGTGAAATAAATCTTTGAATTGATTAGAATCTTCCTTGTAGAGATCATAGCTGACTAATTTTTTTTGTGTGGTGGCATTTTCATGATAGATTTAAATTTTTCTAGGTCTACCTCAATGCCTTTTTCTGAAACTATGTATCCAAGGAGTTTTGTTGAAGTCACCCCAAACACACATTTCTTTAGATTTAGTTGTACATTGAATTTCTCCAGTCTAGTGAAGATTTTTTCTAATAAGTGTCCTTCTCTGGTATATGATTTAGCTAATATATCATCCACATAGTCTTCCATGAAGGTATGCATCATATCATGAAAAATTGTTGTCTTGGCACGCTAATAAGTAGCTCCTGTATTCTTCAATCCAAATGGCATGACGTTCCAACAGAATGTTCCCCATGGACATGTAAAGGTTGTCTTGATCCTCTGGAGCTATCTTGATTTTATTATAACCAGAAAAACCATCCATAAGTGATAACATGCCATGTCCTATTGTTAAGTCTACTATGATGTCTATGTTAGGTAGAGGAAAATCATCTTTGGGTCAAGCCTTATTGAGATCTTGAAAATCTGTGCAAATACAAATGTTGTTATTAGGCTTTGAGACTAGTATGATATTGGAGATCCACTTGGCATAATCAATGGGTCTAATGAATCCTACATCTAACAACTTCTTCAACTTTGTTTTTACCAATAGGGAAATATGTGGGTGCAATTTCCTTAGCTTCTTCTTGATTGGTTTTACTCCTAGTGGTAAGGATAGGTGATGCATGATGAGTTCTAAATCAATCCCTGGCATGTTGACATATCACCAAGCAAAGTTGACTTGTTTTTCTGTGAAAATTTTGAGGAAGCTTGGTTTTTCTTGGTCTATTAAAGATGCTTCTAGATGGATAGTCTTCATTGTCTTTGCACTATTGATATTGATAGACCTGTGGGTTCAATCAATACCTTTGATCTTTCCTGAAAGTGTTCTAGGAGAGTATCAAATATGCCATCCTTCGATGTCTCAAAGAGGTTTTTGTTGTTGGATGTGCTCTTTGTTTTTACTTTTTCTAGATCTAATACTTCCATTGAATGGTTTTCACAATCATTTTCTATTACCTGTATTATTCATTTTGTAGCTGGAAGATTTGATACTCCCCTATTTGGAAGCTTCATTACAACATTTGATGGTGGAATCTGTTTCAAGATTTTTTGAAAAGGTAGGGATATCAAATGGCTTAGTTTGGTCCCAATCTATGCATTTGGATGTACTAGGGGTAAGAAGTCACTAGATTGGTTAAGGTCAGAAATGGTAAGAGTCCTAATTGTGGTGTCTTTAATTTTTCCAATAGAAAAATTGAGGTCTATAAGGTAACTTTCCTCTGAATTATCAGTTTCACTCCGAGTCGAATCATCTTCACTGGAATCATCAATGTGTTGCGATCCTAATTCAAGCAGTCTAGAACCTGAACCTTGCCCCTCCTTGAGTAGGGGTGCATAATTATGTACCACATCAATGTCATTGTCTTGACAAGCTCTTATGATAGTGAATCCCACTCATATTCGTTAGAATCAGTTTCATGATCATCACTAGTTTGTAACTGTAAGATTCTTTCAACCACCTTCTGAGTCATCTCTTCTTTTGTCTCCTCTTTATAACCCAGCCTTGTCTTTTCTTTTGGATTGATTAAGAGGGGTTGAATTGGTTCTACAATTCCTTCCTTTCTTTTGCCTACGAGGCCTTTTCCCTCATATTCCATTTTTTCCAAGATAGTCAAGGCTTTTCCATATTGTGTTGTTTGTACATTTGCAGTTGTTTCTTGAGATTCTTCTTCATCCTTATAAAGAAAGTTTAGAACATCTTTGTCTTCTGCTTCATCAACCATAGTTCTTGCTTTTACAAATTGACCATCAAAGAGAGTAACCAGTTGTGGTCTTTTTTGTGTTGATGTTGAAGGTTTCCTATATGACTTTGAGGAAGAGAATAGTGAAAGACATAGGGATCGTTCAATGAAATATTCACCCACACCTTTATCTTTGACTTGAACTTTTTTCTCAATTTTTTTTGACAAGGAATTTAATTGGGCTTTATGATTTGAGGATGTAGAAGGAGCAACTTCCTCTTTCTTCTCAGACTGTTTAGACATGGAACTGAATTGACCTTCATGAATTGAAGAAATGACCAATGGTTTGGATGAGGAACTTGATTTGCTTTGATCATTGAAGGGATGAAAGTGGAAGCTTCTTTGTTATGAGGCACAAAGATATCTTGGACAGATTTTAGGGTGTTACAATAGTGAGGACAATTTGAATCAGCTGAGATGGTGATTTCTTGGCCACAACAAGGGAATTTCAGACATTGGTGGTATGTTGATGGGACCGCTTGCATTTCATGGATCCATGGGCGACCCAATAATATGTTGTAGGTCAAATCCTTGTCTAAGACATGGCAGATTACATCTTTCTAAATTGGTCCTACTTGAATAGGTAAGACAATCAATCCCTATGAAGATCTTTCCTCATCATCATATGCTTTTATTGTAATCTTTTTCTTTGAATCAACTGCATTCTTAGAAAATCCCAAGGCATGACCAAGCTTTAGAGTATATATATTTAGGCTGGCTCCTCCATCTATTAGGATGTTTTTGACATGATGTTTATGAATTAGGACTTCAATATGGAGGGTGACATTGTGGGGATGAGAAATAGATGCATCATCATTTTTTGAGAAGGATAAGCAATGTGGTGCAGTCAAATGTCCCACCATGGCTTCAAATTTACAAACTTCCATATTTTTTGGTATTGTTGTGTCCACTAGGGATTTTTCCAAAATCTCTTTGTGGGCGGGTGAAATCTTGAGAAATTCCAATATCGATATTTGTGCAGGGATCTTTTGTAATTGGTCCACTATGTTATATTGGTTGGACAAGGTAGTGGGTGTTTTAGATGAACTTCCTTTTAGGACATATATAGCCTATGCTCTCATGGTTGCATTCACTAGTATGTTGTCTTTTTTTCCATTAATTTTAATGACATTGAATTGAGTATCAGTTTTAGCTATATTTGGTTTGATGTCATTAATTTGATTTTCAAGGATAATGATATCTTGTTCTTGTTCAATTGGAGTGTCATAGATTGGATTATTGGTTGCAATGGTATTCATTTGATCCTCTACTGCTGAGATATGATTTATGATAGTATCATGGAAATAGTTTATGTTATTTTCCTTGCTATGTGTTGTAGAGGACTCCCTTTTTTCATAATTCGGTAAAGGATTTTTAAATGCTGCGTATGTGCAGGATAATGATGGACCAAAAAGTGGCGATATGATGGGTATGTGGTTGACTTCTTTTTTACCCAAAATTGATGAAACGAAAAGGATTTTTAAAGGATATTCTCAACTTTCCACCAATATAAATTCTGCTTTACTTTGAATTTAATAAATTATTATTATTCATTTTCTATTTGAATTATGACTAAAGTCTTGATTGATAGGCTGATTGAAAAGCTCTATAGCTTTCAAACAGTATCACATTTTTTGAATCCAAAACATCCATCACATTCTATGACTCGTATACTATAGGATTAAAAAAAAATATTAAATTTCACAAAGTTTTGACCAAGTTAAGGTGGTCAAATAGAGGAGTTTTTACATTTTTTAAAAGTTGTAATAAAAAATTCATAATTAATTATTACTTGGAAAAAAATTACAAAAAAATATGCATCACATTGGGACATGAGTCCTCTACTTATATCTAAAATCCTAGACAGACACCTACTTCTTAATTTTCATTGAAATTTAAGTACTACTGCATTGAAATTTCAAACTTTCACCAAATAGATATTTTTTTTATAAAATAAACCTAGTAGTTTAGAAACTACATTCAATTTGCTACATATTTTAAACTTACATATTTTTGAAATAATATAGATAACTTATTCAAATTTTTATGTCAAGTTGCCTAACTCTAATTTTCCTGCCACTTAAGGTCCTATTTTTTGCATGATGATCCTACACATACCGTGCTTCGTGATCAATATTTGTTTAGTGTCGTTCTATTCGTATGACCTTGTCATCTATTAAATCTTGTATCTTATGTTTCAATTTCATGCAACTAGTTGTTTGATGGCCTTTGCACTGATGAAATTCACAACAATAGGCATCATTCCACCATGAAAATTTTACTTTTGGTTCAAAGCCTCGAGTGTTAGGTAGTGTTATGAGGTTATTCTCAAGAATTTCCCTCAATGCAGATTCGTATGATTGACCCAAAGGTGTGAATTTCTTGTGGTTTGATTGTGTTTGATAGGGTGGAGGTTTGGGCATGGTGTTACTTTGATTATGGCTACTTTGATTGTTGGATTGGTGGAAATTTTGATTAGTGCCTTGATTGATGTTTAGATCGGTCTTGGTTGTGGTTCTTGATAGATTAAAGACCAGTTTTGCATTATGTGTTTCGCTGGCACCATCATTGGTATTTTTTTTCTTGCCCAAAATTTGGGTTTCTCATTGTTGTGATGGTTGGAAGAGCTAGCATTGTTTGATCCTTCATTGTGAATTTTCAATACCCCTCTTTTGACTAAAGCTTCTTCAATTTTGACACCATTTTCTACCATCTTCTCAAAGCTAGGGGATATGTGTAGGATCATCATGGAAAAAACAAGCTCTTAAGTGGCAAAAAATTCAAAAAAATCAGAGTTAGGCAACTTGAAGTAAAAATTTGAATAAGTTATCTATATTATTTAAAAAATATGTAAGAATAGAATCTGTAGAAAATTGAATGTATTTTCTAAACTACTAGGTTTATTATTTTAAAAAAAATCTATTTGGTGAAAATTTGAAATTTTAATGCAGTAGTACTTAAATTTCAGGGAAAAAATAAGAAGTAGGTGTTTGTTTGACCACCCTAACCACAATAAAAAGATAATATTTTTTTATAAGATTTTAGACATAAGTAGAGGAATCATTCTAGATGTGATGCATATATTTTTGTAATTTTTTACCAAGTAAATAATTAATTATGAATTTTTTATTACAACTTTCAAAAAATATAAAAACTCGTATGTCTAACCACCTTAACTTGCTAAAAAATTCATGAAATTCAATTTTTCTTTTTTTAATCCTATAGTATGCAAAGCATAGAATATGACACATGTTTTGGATTCAATAAATGTGATACCGTTTGAAAGCTATAGATGTTTTTCAATCAGCCTATCAATTAAGACTTTATTCATAATTCAAATAGAAAATGAATAATAATTATTCATTAAATTCAAGGTAAAGCATTATTTATATTGGTGGAAAGCTGAGAATCTCCTTTAAAAACCCTTTTCATTTCATCAAATTTGGGTACAAAAAAAGTCGTTTAGCCACATACCCTACAAATACCCATCATCTTGCCACTTTTTGGTCCATCATGATCCTACACATACCCTAGGGGGACATTGTAATTGTAGCCTATAGCTCATTTCATTGTTAAGGTTATCAATAAAAATCTCCATCTTTTCTTGTTTGGGTATGTGACGAGCGTATTGAGTGAATAACCCCCTCCACCTTTGTAAGAATATGAGAAAAAATTCTCCTTGTTTTTGTTTGGTATTACAAAGATCCTTCATGGTTATCTCATGTGCAATTTTATATGAATATTGAGTGATAAATTTTTTGAAAATTTCTTCAAAGGATTTTATGCTTAGTTGTAGTTTCAAAAACCATTCCATACAATGGCCTCCCAAGCTGTGAGGAAAAAGTCTCATCAAGTATGTGTCTTCATGAGCAAAGTAAAGACTCATGGTTTGAAATTCTCTCACATGGTCTATGGGGTCAAATTTTCCATTGTATTTGTATAATTTTGGTAGGTTGTAATTTGGAGGAAATGGTATCATGTTTAAAATTCTATCAAAGGGGTGGGGACAAATATCTTGCAGCGAGTATCTTTTGGTAGTCCCTCCTTGCATGTCTTGTAATTGTTGTTGAAGGTTCTGCATTTGATGTGTTAGGGCAGCCATTTGATTTGTATTTGATGTTTCAATTTCATTTTTCTTTAGGGTTCCCTTCAATTTATTGACATCAAAATCACTTGGTAATTTCACCCCTTGGTTTTCTAACATTAGAAGGTATTTTTCTCCATCCTTTTCAAAGATCCTTTCTAGGAATTTGTGGAATTTGGGGTCTTGGTTTGTTTGTTCTATTTCCTCTATTATTTCATCTATTTCATTTTGAGGAATTTTGTGAAAAGGATTTTCTTCTTGTTCACCCATGGTATTTTGAGGTTCAAATTCCTTATCCTTAAGTTTTTGCTTTTGGGACCTTGTTAAAATGGGCATGCAAGTGATGAAGGTTTTCTAAATTTTGATCGTTATTTAGGAGTGCCAAAGGAATACCTAGGTAAAAATAGAATAATGAATCCTATTGATGATACTAAGGTAATAAAATTTGATGTAAAGTGTGTTGTTTCTAGATGAAGGATGATAAATCCTGATGGATTTGGATTTTGATGATGATTGGGCACTTTTAGATGTTTGATCAAAGTTTAGGTAAAGGATTTCACTTGTTAATGCTAGTTTTCCAAGTTTACAACAATGTTGGGATGAGAAAATAAATTCTCTATGGAAAAGATCCCAAAATATGGTTTCAAAATGTTAGATGAAAGTAAAATTTAGCTCTCTAGTTATAAATTTTGGTGGATGTGCTGTAACATTCAGTGTATGCACTAAAAGGCAGATGCGCTATAGCATGGCTTGGATGCACTAGAGAAAAGTTCAAATGCACTATAGAATCAAGTGTATGCACTACAAAATAGCTCATGTGTGCCAAATTTTTAGGTGTATGCGCTACAAAAATTGGTGTATGCACCACAAAATGTAAGGGATGCACTGGAAAATGTGGGGAATGCATTATAATAGTAGGTGAATGTTCTAAAAAAGAGGTAAATGCATTGTAACAGAGGGTATATGCACTGGTATAAGTAGTAAATGCATTGTAATAGAGGGTATATGCACTGGAAAAAGAAGTAAATGCACCAAAATAAGCAGTGGATGCACTAAACAGGGAAATATAACAGTTTCTTGCCAGTTTACTTGATTTTTCTAGTTTTTCAGTCAAAGAAAGGTTTGTTTCAGATGATGTTTTTTGAATCATAGTTTTTCACTTCTAGTGTGTGAGGTTTTATTTGAAGCTTGTTTGAAAACACTTTAGTAAACACATCAAGCATGTACAATCCTAAGGCTGTGTAAGACTATATTTATTGGATTCCCACTTAGATTTTACTCTAGTTGCACCTACTTTTAGTGGATGATTAGATGCTTGACCCCACTAGCTCCCCTCCATGAAACTCACTTCTATGGGGCAGCCAAGCATCAGTACCCATGAATCTCCCATGGCATACTTTTCAACTCTACTAAAAGCCACAAAAATGTTGGACAACTTTAGAATGACTGAACCTATGCCAACAAATAGATAAGGGATTTTGGCCTTTCTACAAAAAGGGTTTTAGTAGGGGCATTCCATTCATGGGGGATCATCTATGGGAAAAGAGACCATTGCTTCCCTTCTTTTCGGAACAATCCTTGTGATACTTTCCTTTCCTCAAGTACCCACACTTATATACCAGTTGGAAGTCGCTTGGGTTCAACGTGTTACCAGTTGGGTTGTTCCCTTGGGTGATTAATTTTTCCCACAAGGCAAGCGCTCTATGGTTAAACAAAAGTGAGCAAGTATATCTGTAGTTTGATAAATCTTTGTTTCACATGAACAAAGAGATAACACATGCAATATTCTCAACTCACACTCACAAATAAACATGAATGGGTCTGGCTTTTTGGTCACCCAGTTAAGGGGAGAGCATATGCCCACCATTCAACACGCACCAGACATTGTGTTCTTTCCTTCCTAATTAGTCTAGATTCCTAAATTAAGCAAAATGGAATAAATCAATCTAGTCCCTACATCAAATTCATCAGTAGTTTGTAATAAACCTTTCTTTGACAACGTTCAAGAGTTTCTGTAGAGTCTCTAACAACATTTATGAAGTTTGCATAACAGAAAAACATTCAAATTAGTTTTTAGACTCAAAAGAAATTTGCAAAGAAAATAAAATGCACCATTACAGTAAGTTGATGCACTAAAAATGTAAATGTGTTGTAGAAAGAAGTGAATGTGCTACAAAAAATAGTAAATGTGCTATATAAAATGGTGAATGCGCTACAGAAACCCCATGATGCACCATAGAATGGCACAAATGCAATGAAGAAATCCGTTGTTGCACTGGAACAGTCAGTGAATGTGTCAGAGAATGTTTCAGTTGCACCGAAAGAATTAACGATTGTGCTAGAGAAATTCACGTTCGAACCTATAAAGCATGTTTTTGAGAAAATATTAAAATAACATGGGCTAGGCCCCACGGTGGGCACCAATTTATGTGTGCGATAAAATATGTGAATCAGAATAATCAATAACACACAACATATGCAATGTATTACATTAAGGAAATCTAAATTAAAAACATAATTTGATAAAATGATTCCTTAAAGACATTCCATCTTCCTCTATTCCTAAGGATCATGTATTAGTGCTCTCAGATCTTAATTATGCACTGAATTAATGGGATGACACTTAAGAAATGAGTAGCCATTAATTCTAGAATGTAGAAACTATGTCTACACCTACATAATTTGATGGTTTGGCTGGATGATAAACTATTTTATACAAAATGCTAATGAAATGAGGAAATGCTGAATTAAACTAATGGAGATGCTATGAAAATGATTCTAAATTTTGTAAGTAAACTAAGACACATCCAACAAAGAATCCATGATGCTAATTTACTTGCTAAACTATTCCAAATGTTAAGCTAGAATGTAAACTAAGCTCTCAAATGCTAAGATGATTTATGTAAAGTAATTGTATGCAATGCTCTCTTATGCAAAAGTTGTAAATGAACCTCTATTTATAGATTTCACCAAGGCATCAGGTGATTTGGTAGCAATGGATGATCAAGATTCAATTTGGATAGATCGACGGTGAGAAATGAGGAGGTTAGAGAGAAATAAGGAAGTTGTCCCCTTTAATAGAATAATCTTGCCAAGTGTAGAAAAGAATAAATGGAAAGGAGAAGCCATGTGTCTCTGAGTTTGTTGAGATTTTTGAGGGTAAATACCCATTTTAGAAATTAGGAATAATTATCTTCATGTGACACATGGTGAGATGGAAAATGATGTGGAAGGAGATTAGAAGAATATAGAGAAATGTGGCAAAATTTGAATTAATAATTCAAATTTAATGAGAGGGAATTAATAAAATAAAACAAGTTAGTTAAATTTGTTTATTTAATTAAATCATGAAGAAAGTGGTTTAAGTTGGAAGAATTAAGAAATACGAACTATATAAATAAACTTTGCAATTTATTTATACAATAGAGGAAATAAAGATTTTTTTATTAATTAAATTTAACCAATATTAATTTAATATTATCCAGACCAATTTTGGATGTATACACAAAGAACCATGTCCAAAAGCTTATATAAGAACAACTGTAAATACTAATACATGTGTTGAATAGGGCGACATAAGTTTATAAAAAAACAACATAAAATAAAATGGGGGACATACGCTAAAAGTGAAACAAAACTATAAGTGACATAAACAATACAAAACAAAAGAAGTGTATCATTTTTTGTTAAGCATTATAAGTTACAGTGCATTGTCTTAATAATATAACCATTTCTTCAAGTAAGAAAGCAACATGATTAGAAAGCAAAGGTCTTCTGATGTGACGGGCATACCAAAAAGGGAAAAGGAAACAAATGTCCCGTCAACACAAACTACAACAAATATTAGAAGTCACAATCAGGCACAGTTGTTTGGCATTCATGGTAGTACCACTATTATCTCTATAGAGTTTTTCCTGATAGAGGATATTTAAAACAAATCTAAGAGCAATAGTTTGCAATAGGCTTCAAAGTTAATTCTTGCAACATTGACTATTGTTGTTTTAAGCCTTGTTTATGAATTATAGGTCCAAGTCTTAAAAAGAATAGTGAAAATAAATGAAGTGTAGATGACACCATTGATGACGGACTAAGAAATCATTGCAACAAAAGACTCATATTGCACCATATAAAGCTCTTTTGTTGACATCTGCAATAAGCTTGTTGCAACCTCATCAAAATTACTATCCCAAATCTCACCCGTGTGATCTTCCATCTTTAGCTACAACAAATATCAGAAGTCACAATCAGGAACAATTTTCTAGTATTTAGGGAAGTACCACATATTATTGGAAGACTCTTCACACTTTTTCTTCCAATGTCTATCATTGGCCTATAAGGGACATGCAGCATAACAAAATGCATTAGTTTTAATATATTTCATTTTTGCCTTAACAATAGCCTACAAAGTTTCTGGAAAGGCAATACAATGGTCCATGATATATCCAATAGTGACTGCCATTTTCCAAAACAACCTTTCGAGGCATTGTCTGGGAGGGCTCAATGGAAGGTGGATCAACATGTCCTCATTGCATCAAGGCCTGCGCTTCTTGGATGTATTCACAACATATCCATTGAAATATCCAACATGACCATTTTTAACAAGTATGACAGCTAAACTAGGAATGCACAAACTTTCCAACTCATCACCCTTTTCTTCCCAATTTGGGCCCCACAAATTAATGTCAATGTAAGAGGATGACAAATCATTAAGTTTCACAATTCTTTGAATTTTTTTAGATTGATCCTTTCTTTGAATAGTTGATACCTTTCCTACATGCACCACAACCCTAATAATATCAATCAAAGTGTTATTGTTGCAGTTTTCAATTTGATTTATTGGGATGAATTTAAATACTTTGTTCAACACAAGGTCTCATCATCACAACACCTCAATATCAAGTTTTGATCCAAAATAATTTCCATGTGGCTATTCAACATATTAAATTTATTATCTGCTTGTTTGAATGAGCCTTTTGAAACACAATAAGTGTGACCCACCTGAAACCTATCATAATTCAATTCTTCTATGTCATTAAAGCAAGTGATTTGTATTTTTGTTCCCTCATTGTCAATAATGTTAAAGCTGAATACTTGGCCCTCACATCCTTGTTTATTGTAATGGTACAAATTCCTTTTAGCTATCACTTGACCTTTTATTTTCCATTTGGTTTGGTAAATATTTAGAACTTTAATAGGAATGATATTTGAATGAGCACTATGTTTTGTTGGGGATGTATGAATCCCAAATTTTGAGGCTTGTTTGAATGGGAAAGGTGACTCTGAGCCAACCATTTATTCTTCTCAACCTTTAAATAGATATCTAGGTGTTCCAATTAACTGACAATCTGAAATTTTGACATCTAAGGACAATATAACAATCACCTTGGAACTAGACCAAGATCAAATATTAAAAAATTTGGTCCCCACAAATAGGAAAGCATACAACAACTAGCACAAGTAGTGCAAAATAATAGCCAACCTTGATTCCCGCAGCTTCCTACATACATAGTTTGTCAAGCACAAGATGGAACCTACTTTCAATGCCCCTGCAAACAAAAGGTCATTGTATCTTGCAGGAAAAGTGCCTATTTGCATGTGGGTTCCATTAGAGAGGACAACTTTATAATGGTCAACTGGGATTTGATCACCACCTATTTTGTGAAAAGACATTAGCTAAAGAATTGAAGATGGGATGACATCTCCAACATCAATAGATCGGATCACATGCCCTATCAACGTTGGCCGTACATTTGAACCCTACAAAGAAGTTTTGCTCAACTAAGCCAAAGCAATGAGATGTTCAAGACTGCGACATGATTCTAGAAGCAAAAATGGGGGAAAGAGGCAACAAAAAATGTATCAATTATTGGTATTCGATAAGCAGACACATAGATAATTATACATGGTTACACAATCACAACGACTTCAAAATTGCATATAATAGATGAATATGAAAGGAGGGAAAGGTTGAGCAAGAAGCAAACAAGATTATATTTTTTGTTGAATATAAATAAGGAAGAGCATTACAATGTTGACACATCTCAAAACTTCAACCCTTTTTTTCTAGCACATAGGTCACTCCCAAATAGCTAGCAAACCAAAAGGAAAAGGAAACATAAAGAGCTCAAATATAAATTAGTTAGACTATATATTACAAGGACTATTAATTCAAATGAAGGATATTCACAATTCACTAGATGCACATGGAAAATAGCCAATACAATTCTTAGCAACAAAATGGAAACAAGGAACAAACTTACGAGATTGGTACCTGAGGGTTGTTCAGTAGCCTGGGGAGAACCAGAGTCCACCAACATTGCTAGGGCTGCTCTTTAAAAATTTGAAAGCTACAAAAATGGTGGCTAACAATGAGCTCTATGCCACAGTAATATGAGGGATGAATTTTCAATTAAAGCAACAAAGGCTGATGAGAACCCTGACCAAAACACATACAAGAAATATAGAACACCAATAAAATGATAAGCATCAAGATCTTCAAAACACAACATTATCTCTCAATTTTTTGATAGAGGCATTAACAATATGAGGGAAAATAAATAATAAAAATAAGGCTTCAATGTTTCATATAACACATAATATACAGTTTATCATTTCAAGAATTCCCTATTGAGGCTCAAACAAATAACAACTATTTTCCCAAAAGAATAAACATAGGGAAGTGTATGTATGAATGTTGTTTACATCTACTTTGACATACATAGATATCTACACATAGGAAAATAAAATGAAACACAAAAAAAAAGCATGCTATCCCCCTAGACATATTGGGTCATGGAGTGTCATAGGCTCTTACCAAACTATGGCAAGATGGAGAGAAAGTCATCTTTTCTTTCCACTCATTTTATTTTTCCTACGTGCAGATATCTACATATGTGAAATTAGATGTAGAAAACATTATTATATACAAAAAATATTCATATACAGCATGCAACCCATTTTGTGTTTTTTTTAGCATGGGTTTGTTACTCTGAATTCTTATATTTTTTGGTTTTTTTCCTCTATAACATTTTTTTTGGCTTTTTACTGGTGGCTGGACAAAGAAGGCAACTAAAAGAAAGTAGGCAGGAAGAAGCACATTTGGAAAACCCTTTATAGAGCATTTCAAGAACAGTCTATGTTCTTGTAAAAAACCAACCAAGAACATACATTTTCCATCATTGTGATCAATGGTGGCATCAAATTATGTTCCATTTAACACTTAAAATACAACTTATCATTCCAAGAATGTCCCAACAGAATAAACATAGGGATCAATATGTATCAATGTTTTTTGCATCCACTATGACATACATACATATCTACACATAGGGTAAATACATTGCCCATCACTATGATCAATGGTGGCATCAATGTTCCATATAACACTTAAAATACAACTTATCTGTCCATGAATGTTCCAACAAAATAAACATAGGGATCAATATGTATCAATGTTGTTTACATCTACTATGACATACATACATATCTCCACATAGGGGAAATAAAATGAAACACAACAAAACAATGCATTGTTCATCATTGTGATCAATGGTGGCATCAATGTTCCATATAACACTTAAAATAGAACTTATCATTGTAAGAATACCCTAAAAGAATAAACATAGGGATCAGTATGTATCAATGTTGTTTGCATCTACTATGACATACATATATATCTGCACATAGGGGAAATAAAATGAAACACAACAAAAAAAGGTGTGCTATCCACCCAACCATATTGAATCATTGAGCATCATGGGCTCTCACCAAACTATTGCATGATGGAGAGAAAACCCTATTTTCTTGTCTTTCATTTTATTTTCCCTACATGAGGATATGCATGTATGTGAAATTAGATGCAGAAAACATTCATATATACAAACAATATTCATATCTAGCATTCAACCCATTCTACTTTTTTTTTGCATGGGTTTGTTAGTATGAATTCTTTTGTTTATTCCACATTTGATCATTCCACATGGTTAAAATGTAGAATGTTAATCAAAAAAATTTAATTTGATTTATGTGGTTTTAATCTTCTTGTGTTGGTTGAGTGTAGAGTATATTCCTACTACATGTGAGTTCATAAAGTTATGTTGATATTTGATATTTCTACGGTTGCATAGCTTATTTTCAAGCAAACATACATAGATAGAATAAATCCACAATGTTGCTCTTGAATAGGAAAAATGCAACTATCAATTGAAACATATGTATCTATTGTTTTGTGGTGATGGTTGCAACATAATAAAATAATTAATGTTATACAGTTTATGTTATTTTCCATAAGGAATTGTTGATTATCATTCTCTAGATTTCACTATATTGTTTCATTTTCGATAAGATACTGTTGAAAAAAGAATTTGTCCATATGCAGGGATATTTTGTTTCTTTGCATGGGTTTGTTACTATGAATTCTTCTATTTTGTGGGTTTTTTCATCTGGGTCACTATTGAAACCAATATTGTTTCATTTATGGTTCATGTTTCATGGTGATTTACTGTGAGTTCTATTATTGTCTATGACACTGTTGAAACCAATATTGTTTCGTTTATGGTTTGCGTGTGGTGTCGATTGTTTCTATATTAAGTGTAATAAGAAACATTGGTTTCACCAATGATCACAATGGTGGAGAATGTATGTTCTTGCTCAGGGGTTTCATAAGAGCCTATGAGGCTCCATGACCTAATATGGTAGGGTGGAGAGTAGGCCTTCTTTTGTTGTGTTTCATTTTTTGGGGAAAAACTATCAGAGCCAATACTTTTGTATTACTTTTGCAACCATCACCCCATGCCAAAAACACAAAATAACCTCCAACCACCTTCACAGAAGCTTTACAACAAATGATTGAACTTGCACCTTCACAGAAGCTCACCATCATGGCATCACCATTATTTTTTGTTATGGTTTTCATGTAGTGGAAATGGTTGTAATAAAACTTACCATTTAAAACCTTAGAAAACATAGTGAAAGTCTGTATAATTTTTTATAAGGCATTGTTGGCTGTTGTTCTATGGCTTTACCTGTTATCAGAGTTGTGAGCTAGGATGGTGAGCTTCTATGAAGGTGCAAGAATGATCACCCTATTCAACACATGTATGAGTATTTTCAACTATTCTTTTGTATACTTGTGGACATGGTTGTATGCATGTATACATCTACATATGCATATACATAAACATATATGCATGCAATTGAATTTTCTGAGTGCATACAACATCTTGATACAGATGTGTGTAGATATATGTGTTTGTAATGCATTTGTATGTGTATATGCATGCAAATTTGAATGTTTATGGAGAATAGTGCAAACTCTTATCGTATGCCACACAAAAATAGCCAATAATGCCTTATCGAGAAGAACATGAACTATTTTATTACTTAGCAACCATCATCACCAAACATAAACCATACAACAATTAATGTTGATGCCAACTAGCATTTAATTTCAATGGCCTTCTCTATCGAGGTGCTAAATGCTTTCAATATAAAAAATAAAAAAATAGGCCATCTTTTTTCCAACCAGGGGCTAGACGTCAGAAGGGTTAAAAATAGGGAAGGTTGATGAAAATTCTGGCCAAAGTGCACAAAATAAAGGAAAACCACAAAACTAGAGGTTTCATAATTTTTTCATTTGATTTATGTGGTTTAAATCTTCTTATGTTGGCTGAGTGTAGAGTATATTGCTGCTACATGTGAGTTCATAAAGTTATGTTGCATATGTCTATCTTTGATATTGCTACAGTTGCATAACTTAGAATGATAGGATCTATATTAAGTCCAATAAGAAACATTGGTTTCACCATTGATCATAGTGGTGGACCAATGTGTAGATACATTGTATGTTTTTGAAATTAGATGCAGACAACATTCATATGTATGATAGCCTATATATTAAGTGCAATAAAAACATTGATATGGCCATTGATTATGCTAGTGGACAATCTATGTTGGTTTTCCACTATAATGAATGGTGAGAGGCTCTATATTAAGTGCAATAAGAAACATTAGTTTCACCATTGATCACGGTGGTGGACAATGTATGTTCTTGCTCAAGGATTTGGTGAGAACCTATGAGGCTCCATGACCCAATATGGTAGTGTGGAGAGTGGGCCTTCTTTTGTTGTGTTTCATTTTACTTTCCTTATGTGTAGATATGTATGTTTGTGAAATTATATGCAAACAACATTCATATGTATGACAACCTATATATTAAGTTTAATAAAAAAACATTGATATCACCATTGTTTACGCTGGTGGACAATGTATGTTGGTCTACCACTATAATCAATGGTGAGACCAATGTTTCATCTCACACCTAATATACAACCTATCATTCTGAGAAATCCTTATTAAGGCTTACACAAATAACAATTATGCTTCGGAAAGTATAAACATAGGACCTATTAAATTCCTTTCTAACCATTGTCTGTATATGAAAACCAAAAATGAAATAGTATTGCTAAAGCCACAATTCAACAATCACCAATGCCTTATGGAAAATAGTGCAAATTGTTTCCACATGCCACACAAAAATAGCCAACAATGCCTTATCGAGAAGAACATGAACTATTTTATTACTTTGCAACCATCGCCACTACAAAGAAACCATAAATCAAATAATTTATTCAAGACCACATAACAACAATCAATAATGCCTTGTAGAAAATAGCATAAACTATTATATTACTTCAACAAGTTTGAAATGCAAGGTTTGAAAAACCTTAAGGTGGGGAAAACAACAAAATAGGAGGTTTCATACTAACAAATCCATGCCGAAAAAAAAGAACAACCCCATAGCCCAACACATTTTTTTTAACAGTGGATTACATGGGAAAAATCACAAAACAAAAGAAAAACAAATGCAAGGGGGAAAAAACCAACCCCACATGTGAAGATTTTATTGTAAACAATGCCTTAGTGAAAATAACATAAATTGTTCAATTGCCTTGCAACCATCAACACCACATAGAAACCATAAATGAAACAATATTGGTTTCAACAGTGTCATAGATGACAACAAAATTCATAGTAACAAACCCATGCAAAAAAAAATACCCTGCACCCGAATAATTTTTTTTTTCAACAACACCTTATTGAAAATGACACAATATAGCCAAAGTTGGAGAACAACAGTCAACAATTCCTTATGGATAACAACATAAATTGTATAACATTTACTATTTTATTGTATTGCGACCATCACCATAAAATACGAACCATAAATGAAATAATATTGGTTTCAATAGTGACCTAGATGAAAAAACCCACAAAATAGAAGAATTCATGGTAACAAATCCATGCTAAAAAAAAACCCCGCACCTGTTTAACAAATATTATTTTCAACAGTACCTTATCAAAAATGAAACAATATAGCCAAAGCTTTGTAAACAATGCCTTACTAAAAATAACATAAACTATTTAATTGCCTTACAACCATCAGCACCGCATAGAAACCATAAATGAAATAATATTGGTTTCAATAGTGTCATTGATGACAACAAAATTCACAGTAAAAAACCCATGCAAAAAAAAAACAAAATAACCCTGCACCCAAACAAATTCTTTTTTCAACAACACCTTATCGAAAATGAAACAATATAGCCAAAGCTAGAGAACAACAGTCAACAATGCCTTATGGATAACAATATAAACTGTATAACATTTAATATTTTATTGTGTTTCGACCATCACCAAAAAATGCAAACCATAAATGAAACAATATTGGTTTCAATAGCGACCTGGATAAAAAAACCCACAAAACAGAAGAATTCATAGTAACAAACCCATGCAAAAAAAAGAAAATAACCCGGCACATGGACAAATGCTTTTTTCAATAGTATCTTATCAAAAATGAAATAATATAGCCAAAGCTAGAGAACAACAATCTACAATGCCTTATCTATTTTATTGCATTGAAACCATAGCCAAAAAATGGAAGTCATAAATGAAACAATATTGGTTTCAACAGTGACCTAGATGGAAAAACCCATGAAATAAAAGAATTTACAGTAACAAACCCATGCAAAACCATCGCCACAAAGCACATACCATAAATGAAACAATATTGGTTTCTACAATGACCTAGATGAAAAAACTCACAAGAAAAAATAATTCACAATAACAAACAAATGCAAAAAAAAAATCTTTCCTTGCAACCATTGCAACTACATGGAAACTATAAATGAAACAATATTGGTAAAGCCAAAAAACAACAATCAACAATTCCCTATGGAAAATAACATAAACTATTTTTGAAATACTCTACAAAGGGTTTTTTCAATATGCACCTCTTCCCCCTTGCTTTAAAGGGGTTTCCCAAATGCACCTCCTCCTACTTGCTTCAATGCACCTCTTCCTGTTTTCTTTCTCTCAGCTCCCTTCTTTCTCAAATGACTACAAAAATGGGGAAAATTTATTAGAGCTGAGACTTTAATATTGCTTTTTCAACCATCGCCCCATGCAAAAAACACAAAATAACCTCCAACCACCGTCATAGAAGCTCGACAATGGATGATTGAACTTGCACATTCATAGAAGCTTTCCCTCCTCGCTCATAGCTCTAATAGTAGGTAAAGCCACATACCAACACCCAACAATGCCTTATTGAAAATTGTGTAGACTTTCGCTATGTTTTCTGAGGTTTTAAATGACAGGTGTTATTACAACCATCACCACTACACGAAAACCATACAACAATTAATGTTGATGCCAATTGGTGTTTAATTTTGTTGGCCTTCTCTATTAATGCACCAAACACTTTTAATATAAAAAATCAAAAAATTGGCCACCTTCTTTCCAACTGGGAGCCAAACACCAGAAGGGTTAAAAATTGGGAAGGTTGACAAAAATTCTAACCAAAGTGCACACAATAAGCCTATCAACTTATTAACATTAAATTTGATTGTTATAATAGTGGTTAACATTAATTTCTTTCATTGAACAAGTTTGGAACAATGCTACATCAGCCAAATTTGAGATGCCAAAAAAAGGCTTGTTGAGAAGGGATTTTGACCCAATCACCAGTTGGAGGCCATTGGAGAAGGTGTATTTTAAACAACTTGCTACAGATTCAGTGTAGGTTGCATGAGGATGAGTCTCATTGAAGCCCAAGTCTTGATACACGTAAGGAGGGATCAGGGATGCCACTAATGGTGGCGCTAGTTGGATAAGATTGTTAATGATAACCAACCTCTTCAATAATTGCATTAGCTTTCCTAAATCCTCATGATGCAATAATACCAATTGACATACAAAAATATAGGCTTTAAAATTGACTTAGAGGATCGACTGTGACTAGAAAAAATCTCCAAAGGGTCTACAAATGAAGCTCAAGGAAGTTGCAAAGTGGGTAAATGAAATCTGATTAAAATATGCCAAAAAAATGTAACACACTAAGACCTCCGACGTTGCAATGTGAATAATAGTTGCAAATTTAATGATGAAATTAGTGGCAGAGGCGAATGAGTGGGAGGTGTGAAGGAGGTGATGGGCATAAGAGATCCCTAAGAGGCTATTTGTGGGGGTCGCGTGGGGTGTGCATGGAAATATTGCAACACCTCCTTGTATCACACTTCCTCCTCACATTCTTAGGCTAAGAAATTCCTCAGTTGCCTCCATATTGAAAGCTATATCTTGTTGTGATAAATGGATGTACAACCCCTAAAGCTCCAGAATCTTCAATGAAGGGCTTTAGCCATGAAAGATAATCAACCACAAAGAGAAGTGTTGCAACTAAGGAATGCTGATTAAAGATTCTATATTGATATGATAAAATGATATTGATATGATATGTTACAAATGAACAAGATGCCTGATTATATAGGCAAGAAGTAAACCATAATATGCATGAGATGTTGCCAAGTGTTATAATCTAACAACATGTGACAACATGTGAACCCTATCTAGATGATCATTAAATGGTGAGATAAGTTCTAGAAAGAATCTTATCCCACCAAACAAGGAAGGGAATATTATCCCATTTATTAAATGATTTATGCAACCTAGGACTTAATTAATTAAATGCAAGACCTAAGTTAACTTATGCTAGTGTAATAATTAATTAATTAATTAATTACACCAACACCCCCCCATAAGTTCAACGTAGGGAGGAAAATGCAATGATTATGCAAGATGATGATGATGATGATGGGTCCCGGCTATGAGGCCATGTTAGGTACCCATGTACATGATAGATGCAGAAAATCTCCCACATCCAGAGAAAAGGGGAAAACCCAGTGGGAACAAAACCCCTCTCCAAAAAGGAGATGAAAATGCAAAAAAATGTGAGATAGGATGGGAAGGATGGAGGACTCCCAAATACCCCACAAGGACACCATCTATCACATGGATACAATAGAGAGACTATATAGCCCCCCCAAAAGATGAGATCACCTGCAAGAAAGGTAAGTGTCTAAAGACAAAACAAGATCCAATGCCAACAAACAACTTGTCTCCCTTTCGGAAGAAACAAAACCAACTGCAAGTGCATAGAGATGCTTCCCATTCCAGATAGGAATTAAAGGAAGGATGTATGTTGATGGTGTCTCTGAACTCTACTCAAATGTCTCCTTACCTGATGAAGATGCCACAATCAATGAAGAGGGTGACAAATCAGGACGATGCAGAAACGGATGCTGAACAATATCCAAAGACAAAGATAGAATGGATATGATGGATGTGATGGAGACTTCATAGCCCCCCCTAAATGAAGTGTCCTCAAAACCACTGAAAGAAGTTTGAAGCAAATCCAATGGTGGATGTTGAGGAAACCTCAAATCCTGAATGGAATGACAGGGAAGAAGTCTTGGATATGAAATCTCTGAAGAGAACCCAAGTGTCTCCAAGATAGTCTCTAGATTCCCAATCAAGGTTGAGACAAAGGAATGAAGAGACTCAAAACAACTCTCCAAAGCCAAATCTGAATAGAGGAGTGAAACCCCCTCAAGAATGTCCTCCAAACCTGTAGAAGTAGCCAAGACAGTGATACTTGAAACAAAGCCATCCTGTGATGTCAAGTCTGAAAAACTGAATGTGTCCTGACGGATGATGATAGTGGAAGCCTCAGGCAATGATTCTGGAAAAGGAGTCACTGAATGTGAAGGGATACCAACTGTCTCTGATGAAGAAGAAGCACTGAAAGTAACCTTGTCAACCTCTTCAGAAAGATCAAGACAATCAACTTCCTGCACAACAATATCATGATGGGGTACTTGATTTGAAGAATGAAATTTTGAACCATGATCATCAGGGAATGGTGGAGTATCTGAATCTCCATATAGCTCCCAAAGCTTAATCCAAAGAATGTGAGGACAATCACGATGATCAATAGCATTCAAAACATCATAATCAACTTGCATAACAATGATCTCCAAGATAGTGTACCTACTACAACTCCAAGCAAGTTCATGAATACCTTCACTTGGATGAGGAACTATACCATACAGATGAGGCAATAGATCAAGTGACATAAGATGGTGGCAGATCCCATCTCTCCATTGTTAATAGTTTCCCTTATGCAACATAACCAAAGAAGGAGAGTAATATGCAAGCCCCATAACGAAATTTCTCCACAAAAAACAAAGACACGAACCTTCAACAAAAAATAGAATACTTCCAAATAGATATGCAATTTAGAATATGCCTAGATCAAGAGATTCTTCTTCAAGCTTCAGGATGTCTCAGGAATCAAGAAAATGCATGAAATTGCAAAAAAACCAATAAACGATACCTGGAGCTGAAACCAAAGAAGGTGACTAGACTGATGAAAAAATACACTGAAAGATCTCCCGAATGCCACTAGAATCACCAAAATCTGACAATCTGATGCAAAGATATGCAAATTTGAGTCCAGAATGGAGGTTTGACTTCAATTGACTTTAGAAATTTATATCAGACAAATCCTACAAAATAGATTGCACCACTGGATAGTGCTCTGAATTATCTTTCCGTCGATATCTTGTTTGCAAATTTTTGATATTGTGGCGCAAAGATATGGTCCTTGAAAAAAAACTACAATTTGAATACAACTGGCTAATTAGGTGAAAGAATCAAGCACCTTAGGGCAAAAAAAATAATCCCTCAGTCATTGTTATGACTGCAGGGCTAGAGTAGGAAAAAAAATCAAGCGCCGCTTGGATGGCGGCGTCGGAGTGGTGCGATGCGGCGAAACGGGTGGTGCAGTCGGTAGAGAGAGTGGCACCGCCCGGGAGCAAGCAAGAGCCCTCAATCATGAATAGGACTAGGGCGCTAGTGGTTGGAGGATGTTCAGCATTCAATGGTCTACCAGGAGGTAACTCTGGCATCGGCATCGGTAATGGTGGACAGGCCGAAAACAAATGGTTACCGCCTATGACATCGAAGTGGGGTCGGCTGATGTTTCAATGGACTAGCTCTGATACCATGTTGTGATAAATGGATGTACAACCCCTAAAGCTCCAAAATCTTCAATGAAGGACTTTAGCCATGAAAGATAATCAACCACAAAGAGAAGTGTTGCAACTAAGGAATGTTGATTAAAGATTCTATATTGATATGATATGTTGCAAATGAACAAGATGCCTGATTATATAGGCAAGAAGTAAACCCTAATATGCATGAGATGTTGCCAAGTGTTATAATCTAACAACATGTGACAACATGTGAACCCTATCTAGATGATCATTAAATTATGAGATAAGTTCTAGAAGGAATCTTATCCCACCAAACAAGGAAGGGAATATTGTCCCATTTATTAAATGATTTATGCAACCTAGGACGTAATTAATTAAATGCAAGACCTAAGTTAACTTATGCTAGTGTAATAATTAATTAATTAATTAATCACACGAACATATCTAGTGAATGATGCTCAGTCCTACTAATGGTGAGCGTGCTTTGTTTTGGATGTGACCAAAAAAATAATGAAGCCACCTTTTTGTAAGGATGGAGCTACTGAGGTTGAAATTTGTTGTAGGTCAAATGGATTCTATAGTGACAAGGTTGATTTTGTTTTATTTAGACACATAATAAAATAACAAAAAATTCCATAGACCAGATAATTGTGACCTACAAATAGGCCGAATAGGCCAAAATACATGCAATAGGAAAATTTGTTCAAAATATAATTTTTAGCCGATAGGCCTATTGTGTGGAATTTTCCTGCAATTTTCATTAGCCTTCCTAGTTTTTAATCCTTCTGACATCTGGCTACTGGTCGGAAAAAGGTGGTGGATTTTTTATTTGAGATATTAAAAGCGTTTGGCATGTCGATAGAGAAGGCCGATGAAATTAAATGGCGGTTGACATCTTTGCACTTTGATAGAGAAGGCTAACAAAACTAAACGTAGTTGGAATCAACATTAATTGTTGTATGGTTTCCGTGTAGTGGCAATGGTTGTAATAACACCTACCATTTAAAACCTCAGAAAATATAGAGAAATTCTACACAATTTTTGATAAGACATTGTTGGGTGTCATTTTGTGGCTTTACCTACTATAAAAAATGTGGGCCAGGAGGGTGAGCTTCTGTGAATCAAAGTTGTGAGCTAGGAGGGAAAGCTTTTTTGAAGGTGTAAGTTCGATCATCCATTATTGAGCTTCTATGAAGGTGGTTAGAGGATATTTTGTGTATTTTGCATGGGGCGATGGTTGCAATAGCAATACAAAAGTCTCAGCTCTAATAAAATTTTCCCCATTTTTATAGTCATTGGAGAAATAAGGGAGCTAAGAGAAAGCAAGCGGGAAGAGGTACATTTGGGAAACCCATTTAAAGAAAATGGGAAGAGGTGCATATTGAAAAAACCCTTTGTAGAGTATTTCAAAAACAATTTAATGTTATTTTCCATAGGGCATTGTTGATTGTTGTTCTATGGCTTTACCAATATAGTTTCATTTATGGTTTTTGTGTAGTTGCAATGGTTGCAAGGAAATAGCTCTATATTGTTTCATTTATGGTTTCCATATAGTGGCAATGGTTGGAAGGCAATAAAATAATTTATGCTATTTTTGACAAGGCACTATTGGGAAATAAATTTGTCCACGTGTGGGGTTATTTTGTTTTTTTCTTACATGGGTTTGTTACTGTGAATTCTTTTGTTTTGTGTGTTTTTTCATCTAGGTCACTCTTGAAACCAATATTGTTTCATTTATGCCTTTCATTTTGTGGTGATGGTTACAATGCAATAAAATAGTTAATGTTATACAATTTATGTTGTTTTCCATAAGGCATTGTTGAATGTTGTTCTCTAGCTTTGGCTATATTGTTTCATTTTCAATAAGGTACTGTTGAAAAAAGAATTTGTCCACATGCGGGGTTATTTTGTATTTTTTGCATGGGTTTGTTACTGTGAATTCTTTTGTTTTGTGGGTTTTTTCATTTGGGTCACTGTTGAAACCAATATTGTTTCATTTATGGTTCACGTTTTGTGGTGATGGTCGCAACACAATAAAATATTAAATGCTATACAATTTATGTTGTTATCCATAAGACATTGTTGATTGTTGTTTTCTAGCTTTGGCTACACTGTTTCATTTTCAATAAGGTGTTGTTGAAAAAAGAATTTGTTTAGGTGCGGGGTTATTTTATTTTATTTTATTGCATGGGTTTGTTAGTGTGAATTCAGGTGTCATCTATGACATTGTTGAAACTAATATTTTTCTCTAATAGTTTATGTTATTTTCCATAGGGCATTGTTGATTTTTGTTTTGTGGCTTTACCAATATTGTTTCATTTATGGTTTCCATATAGTCGCAATGGTTGCAAGGAAATATCTATATTGTTTCATTTATGGTTTCCATATAGTAGTGATGGTTGGAAGGGAATAAAATAGTTTATGCTATTTTTGGCAAGGCACCATTGGGAGATAAATTTGTTTGTGTGCGAGGTTATTTGGTTCTTTTTACATGGGTTTGTTATTGTGAATTCTTCTATTAATTTATGGGTTTTTCATCTGTGTCACTATTGAAACCAATATTGTTTCATTTATGGCTTATGTTTTGTGGCGATGGTTGCAATGAAATAAAATAGTTAATGTTATATAGTTAATGTTGTTTTCCATAAGGCATTGTTGACTATTGTTCTCTAGTTTTGGCTATATTGTTTCATTTTCGATACACATTAAAATAGTAAATGTTATAGAGTTTATGTTGTTATCCATAAGGAATTGTTGATTTTTGTTGTCTAGCTTTGGCTATATTGTTTCAATTTCGATAAGGTACTATTGAAAAAAAGAATTTGTTTGGGTGTAGGTTTATTTTCTTTTTCTTTTTGCACGGGTTTGTTACTATGAGTTTTGTTGACATCTACGACATTGTTGAAACCAATATTGTTTCATTTATGGTTTCTGTGTGGCGTCATTGGTTGCAAGGAAATTAAATAGTTCATGTTATCGGGGTTTTTTTTTCCCCCTTGCATGTGTTTGTTGCTGTGAATTCTTTTGTTTTGTGCTTTTTCCCATGTAATCCACTGTTTAAAGAAATGTTGGGTTGCGGGGTTGTTCTATCTTTTGGGCATAGCTTTGTTAGTATGAAACCTCTTGTTTTGTGGTTTTACCCACCTTGAGGTTTTTCAAACCTTACATTTAAAAATTGTCAAAGTAATAAAATAGTTTATGCTATTTTCCATAAGGCATTGTTGATTGTTGTTATGTGACCTTGAATAAAGTATTTGATTTATGGTTTTTCTATAGTGGTGATGGTTGCAAAGTAATAAAATAGTTCATGTTCTTCTTGATAAGGCATTGTTGGCTATTTTTGTGTGGCTTGCAGAAACAATTTGCACTATTTTCTATAAGGCATTGGTGATTGTTGACTTGTGGCTTTTGATACTATTTCATTTGTGGTTTCCATATACTGGCGATGGTTTGGAAGGAATTAAGCAAGTCCTATTTTTATACTTTTCAAAGGATAACTATTATTTGTCTAGGCCTCAATAAGGATTTTTTAGAATGACAGGCTATATATTAAGTGTGAGATGAAACATTGGTCTCACCATTGATTATAGCAGTAGACCAATATACATTGTCCACCAGCGTAATCAATGGTGATATCAATGTTTTTTATTACACTTAATATACAGGTTGTACATATGAATGTTGTCTACATTTAGTTTCACAAACATACATATCTGCACATAGGGAAAATAAAATGAAACACAAAAAAAGAAGGCCTGCTCTGCACCCTACCATATTGGGTCATGGAGCCTCATAGGCTCTCACCAAACCCTTGAGCAAGAACATACATTTTCCACCACTGTGATCAATGTTGAAACACATGTTTCTTATTATAGTTAATATAGAGCCTTTCACCATTGATTATAGTGTTATACCAACATACAATCTCCATGAGCGTAATTAATGATGATATCAATGTTTTTATTACACTTAATATATAGGTTGTCGTACATCTGAATGTTTTCTGCATGCAATTTCACAAACATACATATCTACACATAGGGAAAATAAAATGAAACACAACAAAAGAAGGCCCGCTCTCCACCTTACCATACTAGGTCATGGAGCCTCATAGGATCTCACCAAACCCCTGAGCAAGAACATACATTGTCCACCACAATGATCAATAGTGAAACCAATGTTTCTTATTGCACTTAATATAGAGCCTATCATTATAAGTTATGCAACCATAGCAATATCAAAGATAGACATATGCAACATAACTTTATGAACTCACATGTAGTAGTAATATTCTATAAACTTAGCCAATACAAGAAGATTAAAACCACAAAAATAAATGAAAAAATTATGAAACCTCATGTTGGGTGATCCCACAATAGTGGTTTACAATTTTTGGCCAAACTGGACACTGAAATAATTTTTTTTAACTAAATCTTCACATTCGGGCACCTATGGAAACTAAACCGTGAGGAATTTGAAGATGATGCAAACTAGAGTCTCGTCACATTCTGTCGGTAGATTCTAAAAATATTTTTTTCAATTTTTTTGGAATCAAATTGTAATTCTTTTTCCATCTCCCACTAAAACTTGTTTTTTTAGAAAAGAATATTTTTAAAAAGTGGCACACATCATATAATGCATAACCTTTTTTGCATGAAGGATAAAATTATAATTCTTTTGAATTTATATTTTTAACTTCAATAGCTAGTGCTTCCACTTGGTTAGATAGTTTTTTATTGAATATTTTTTCTTTAATCAAGTTTCAAAGTCAAACCAATTACAATTCAGACATAGCGCGACCGTATAATGTGTAACTTTTTTTTTTATATATCAAATTTCATTTTTTATTTATTTTTGTTGGATCAAGGACTTCAATATTTGGTGCACTCATATTTTTCAAATTTTTTTTTGATAATCTACTATTTTTCCATATGTGTAAAACAGAGACCTTCATTTTTGATGAAGAACTTATGTTTAATAAAACTAAAAAAATAAATACATAATAAAACCAAAACATATTAAAATTATATTTGTTGGATGGCTTGTTTTGAGGACTACTTGATTCCAGTTGGGTTGTGAAGTCTCCTCCATTTTCATCCTCAATCTGAGCTTCGAAGGGAAAAAATTCTAGTTTTTTTTTGTGCCAGAGAGCAGGGAAGTGGGAAAAGGGGGGTTCGCTAGAACCAGGGGGTTTCCTAGCTAACCCCTAGGGGTTCGAGCGAACCTGGGTTCATTTGAACCCCCTTTCAAAAAGGGGTTTTCATTGTTTTTCTGATGGGATGGGGTCCACCTTGCATTTAACTAGTTCACATGAACCGGGGTTCATTCGAACCCTTTTTTGGTTCGCTCGAACCAAAGGATTCATTTGAACCCCAAAAACCAAAATTTTTGGTATGGGGTCATTTTTTGCCACTTTTCCTTCCTCACTCAAATCGAAACCACTTTTGTGGGTTTACCCTATTTTGTGGTTTTCCCTTATTGTGTGCACTTTAGCCAAAAAATTTGTCAGCGTTCTCGATTTTTAACCCTTTTGGCGTCCGACTCCTAGTCAGAAAAAAGGTTGTGGTTTTTTAAATTTTTAATATTAAAAGCATTTGGCATGCCAATAGAGAAAGCCAATGAAATTAAATTTTTATTGGCATCAACATTAATTTTTGTATGGTTTATGTGTAGTGGCGATGGTTACAAAGTAATAAAATAGTTCATGTTCTTCTTGATAAGGCATTGTTGGCTATTTTGTGTAGCCTATGGTAATAGTTTGCACTATTTTCCATAAGGCATTGGTGATTGTTGACCTATGGATTTAGCAATACTATTTCATTTGTGGTTCCCATATATTGGTGATGGTTGGAAAGGAATTAAACAGGTCCTATGTTTACACTTTTCAAAGGATAGTTAATTTTTTTCTAGGCCTCAATAAGGATTTCTTAGAATCATAGATTGCATATTAAGTGTGAGATGAAACATTGTTCTCATCATTGATTATAGTCGTCGACTAACATACATTGTCCACTAGTATAATCAATGGTGATATCAATGTTTTTTTATTACACTTAATATAATACATGTGGAAAATGTATATACACACATACACACTCACACATACATATAAACATTCAAATTTGCATGCATATACACATACAAATGCATTACATACACATATCTACACACATCTGTATCAAGATGTTGTATGCACTCAAAAAATTTAATTGCATGCATATATGTTTATGTATATGCATATGTAGATCTATACATGCATACAACCATGTCCACAAGTATATATAAGAACAACTATAAATACCAATACATGTGTTGAATAGGGCGATCAAACTTGCACCTTCACAGAAGCTCACCATCTTGGATCACAACTTTGATAGTAGGTAAAGCCACAAAATGACACCCAACAATGCCTTATCAAAAATTGCGTAGACTTTCACTATGGTTTCCAAGGTTTTAAATGGAAGGTGTTATTAAAACCATCACCACTACATGGAAACCATACAACAATTAATGTTGATGCCAAGATGAAAATCTTCTGTGAAGGTGCAAGTTCAATCATCCATTGTCAAATTTTTGTGAAGGTGGTTGGAGGTTATTTTGTGTTTTTTGCATGGGGTGATGGTTGTAAGAGCAATACAAAGGTCTTGGCTATGATAATTTTTTCCCCAAAAATGAAACACAACAAAGGGTCTTCTCTCCACCCTATGATATTGGGTCATGGATCCTCATAGGCTCTCACCAAACCCCTGAGCAAGAACATACATTCTCCACCATTATGAGCATTGGTGAAACCAATGTTTCTTATTGCACTTAATATAGAAATAATCGACACAACACACAAACCATAAATGAAATAATATTGGTTTCAACAGTGTCCTAAATGACAACAAAATTCATAGTAAATCACCACAAAACATGAGCCATAAATGAAACAATATTGGTTTCAATAGTGACCCAAATGAAAAAATCTAGAAAATAGAAGAATTCATAGTAACAAACCCATGGAAAATAAACAAAATAACCCCACACACGAAAAAATTCTTTTTTCAATAATACCTTATTGAAAATGAAAGAATATAGCCAAAGCTAGATAACAACAATCAACAATGCCTCATGGAAAACAATATAAATTGTATAACATTAACTATTTTATTGTGTTGCAACCATCACCACAAAAGAATGGATACATATGTTTCAATTGGCAGTTGCAATTTTCTTCTTTGAGAACTTAGCATTGTGCATTTATTCTATCTATCTATGTGCGCTTGAAAATAAGTTATGCAACATAACTTTATGAACTCACATGTAGTAGAAATATAATCTACATTTATCCAACACAAGAAGATTAAAACCACAAAAATCAAATGAAAAAAATTTGATTACATTCTACATTTTAACCATGTGCAATGATTGAATGTGGAATAAATAAAATTGGCAGAGAGGAAAAAAAAAAATAGAAGAATTCACAGTAACAAACCTATGAAAAAAATAGAATGTGTTGAATGCTAGATATGAATATTGTCTGTCTATATTTTATTTCCCCTATGTGCAAATATGTATGTATATCATAGTAGATGCAAACAACATGATACATATTGATCCCTATGTTTATTCTTTTGGCTTGGAATGATAAGCTATATTTTAAGTGTTATATGGAACATTGATGTCACCATTGATCACAGTGATGAACAATGCCTTGTTTTGTTGTGTGTCATTTTATTTCCCCTATGCATAGATATGTACATAGTAGATGCAAACAACATTTATACATATTGATCCCTAGGTTTATTCTTTTGGGACATTCATGGAATGATAAGCTATATTTTAAGTGTTATATGGAACATTGATGTCACCATTATTTGCAGTGATGGACAATGTATGTTCTTGGTTGGTTGTTTTGTAAGAACATAGACTATTTTTTAAATTCCCTACAAAGGTTTTAACAAATGTACCTCTTCCTGCTTTCTTTCTTTCAACTACCTTCTTTGTCCAGCCATTGTAAAAAGCCAAAAAAAATGTTTTAGAGGAAAAAATACATAAAATAGATGAATTCATAGTAAAAAACCTATGCAAAAAAAAAGGGTTGCATGTTGCATATGAATATTTTCTATATATAATAATGTTTTCTGCATCTAATTTCACATACGTAGATATCTGCACATAGGGAGAATAAAATGAGTGACAAGAAAAGATGACTTTGTCTCCATCTTACCATAGTTTGGTGAGAGCCTATGATTCTCCATGACCCAATATGGTTGGGTGGATAGCATGCCTTGTTATGTTGTGTTTCATTTTATTTTCCTATGTGTAGATATGTATGTATGTCAAAGTAGATATAAACAACATTCATACATACTCTTCCCTATGTTTATTCTTTTGGGAAATATAGTTGTTATTTGTTTGAGCCTCAATAGGGAATTCTTGGAATGATAAAATATATATTAAGTGTTATATGAAACATTGAAGCCTTTTTTTAATTATTTCTTTTCCCTCATATTGTTAATGTCTCTAAAAAAATTTGAGAGATAATGTTGTGTTTTGAAGATCTTGATGGTTGACATTTTATTGGTGTTCTATATTTCCTGTATGTGTTTTGGCTAGGGTTCTTGTGAGCCTTTGTTGCTTTAATCGAACATTCAGCCCTCATTTTGTTGTGGCATAGATCTCATAGCCGCTGACATTGCAATTCTCAGCTTTTTAAAGAGAAGCCCCAACAATATCGGTGGACTCTGGTTCTCCCCAGGCTGCTGAAAAATCCTCGAGCACCAATCCCATAAGTTTGTTCCTTGTTTCCTTTTTGTTGCTGAGAATTGTATTAGCTATTTGCCATGTGCATCCAACGAATTGTGAATATGCTTCATTTGAATTAATAGTCCTTGTGATATATAGTCTAACTAATTTATATTTGAGCTCTTTATGTTTCCTCTTCCTTTTATTTTGTTGGCCATTTGGGAGTGGCCTATGTGTTAGAAAAAAAGGGTTACAACTTTGAGATGTTTCAACATTGCTATGTTCTTCCTTGTTTATATTCAATGAAAAATATAATCTTGTTTGCTTCTTGCTCGACCTTACCCTCCTTTCATATTCATCTATTATATGTAATTTTGAAGTCATGATTTTGTAACAATGTATATTTATCTATGTGTTTAAATATCAGATACCAATAACTGATTCATTTTGTGTTGCCTCTATTCCCTGCTTTTGCTTCTAGAGTTGTGTCACAGTCTTGAACATCTAATTGTTTTGGCTTAGTTGAGAAAAAATAACTTGTAGGATTCAAATTTATGACCAACCTTGATAGGGCATGCAATCCAATCTATTGGTGTTGGAGATGTCCAATCTTCAGTTCTTCAGCTGATGTTTGTTGTGCATGTTTTGCACACATGCCCCATTTCGGAACGGGGACCCTCTCTTCTTGTTACCTTGTTGGGTCATTTTTTGTCATTGCCTCATTTTTTGTGCCCCCAATTTTGGTTTCTAAAATGGTCAACGAACCTCATAGTATCATTTCAAGTCGACTATGTTTCACCCTGCAAAAGTTTTGAGTCCTTCGGGTTCTTCGGGTCTGCCCTATCAAATTTCCTTGGCCGAATTTCCCTACTTGCTTGATTCTCTTTTTCCTTCATTTTTGACTATGGGAACAAGTTTCTTGTGGATTTAAGATGTTTTGTGGTGCCTAAGTGAACTACCAAGGTTTTGTTAAGTTTCGTGAAGTTGCGAAAATTTCATTCTAGGACCCAGCCCCTCCGTGGCCGTTTTGAACATCTATTGGCACCTGGCGACCTACCCTTCGAAACCAAGCCCCTCCAAGACCATTTCTGGGACTCCATCCCTCCATGGCTATTTTGAACATCTCTCGACCCACGATGACCTGGCTTCCAGAACCTAGCCCCTCCGTGGTCATTTCTGAGACTCCATCCCTTCATGGTCATTTTGAACATCCACCAGCTCCCTGCGACCCAGCCTCTGGAACCCAGCCCCTCCATGGCCGTTTTGAACATTTGCTGGCCCCAGAAACCCAACCTCTAGAACTCACCCCTTCGTGGCCATTTCTAGGACTCCATCCCTTCGTGGTTGTTTTGAACATCTGCCGACCCCCCGCAACCTAGCCTTTAGAACTTGGCCCCTCCATGGTCGTTTCCGGGACACCATCCCTCTGTGGCCATTTTGAACATCCACCAACCCCCAATGACCTGGCCTCTGAAACTTGACCCCTCCATGGTCATTTCTGGGACCCGGCCCCTTCGTGGCCATTTTGAACATCTGCCAGCCCCCAGCGACCCAACATCAGGAACTCAGCCCCTCCATCACCATTTCTGGGACTCCATCCCTCTGTGGCCATTTTGAACATCCACCAGCCCTTGGTGACCCCGCCTCTGGAACCTGACTCCTTTGTGGCCGTTTTCAGGACTCCCCCCTCCTAGGTCATTTTCAACATCCACTAACCCCCTGACAACCCGACCTCTAGAACTCGACCCCTCCGTGGCCATTTCTGGGACTCTGCCCCTCTGCCGCCATCCGAGACTTTCCTTCCAGGCCACTCTATGCTCATTGTCATTTCAAAAGGGTGGTGACCCTCCGGATTTCCCCTTCCAAACTTCCACTTTTTCAAAAATGAGTTCAATCTTGAGGAATTTTTTCTTGGCTCTCTTTCTTCCCCTTTTCCCATGCACTATAATTAAAAAATCTTGGTTTTGCAAAGTTTTGTGATGTCTAGGAAATTTCCTTCTAGTTTGTTGTCCCCCGTTCGCTACCCACCCCCTTGGGCCTACATTAATGTTTATGGTCTAAAGGAGATCCAAATATGAATATTATGATCTTTTGATGATGCATGGATGGATCTAACAAGGAGTTTGTAGGATTTGACTAACGTTTTCCTTGATTTATATATAAAAGCACTTACAATGCTTCATAAATGTAGGATTCAAGGAGCCTACTGCAGGTCTGTCAGGGAGATCCATTGAGAAAGTTGAACAAGGAATGCGCATAGCTCCTATAACCATTCATTTCATGTTCGCCTCTCCCCCTAACACCCTCCAATAGGGTCAGTGTTAGAAGAAGGCTTGTGCCGAGGAAGTCAATAACAAAATTGCAAGGGGGTGGCCTTGAAGAAGACATGAGGGAGTTGTCCTAATTTTCACCAAATGATGATGACCTATCCCCCGAATCAAGAGCAACCAATCCATTGATGCTAGTTATCGACAAGCCCGTTTAATCCAATGGAAAATGTTGCGAACGCATCAAGCAAAGGGAAACTTTTAGGCAGTTTCTACTATAGTGAAAATGGCTATCAACCAAATGACAAAACTGCTATAGTGACTGGCCACTATAGGACAAAATAGGGAAAAGACAAAATATGTATTTTAAATTGCTAAATATTGAGGGGTAGGTGAAACCCTAATGTAAAAAATCTAGGCCATTCGATGTAATTCAATCCTATCCATTCATTTGGGCTTTGGAAAAATATAAATAAGGGCTTGCCCCTCATTTGTAAAGGGTTGGAGAGTTGTTGTAAAAATCATTTGCAGCAATAGAAGACAACATTGGATGATTTTATGGATATTCTCTTTGAGTTTTCTCATCTTTCATGCATGGTTCTACCTTCCATAGTAGTTTTAGTTGTAGATTCTTGAATGAAAGTGATAATGGAAATTGTTGTTATGGTATTTGATGAACTTTCAACCTATACTTTTAGCACTTGATGACAAACTGATGTGTAAAGTTAGCCTGGGCTTCTTTATTTCAATGCTACAACTTAGTTTAGGGTATGTGCAGGATCATCATGGAAAAAGTAGGCCCTTAAGTGGCAAAAAAATTAGAAAAATCAGAGGTAGGCAACTTGAATGAATTTTTTTAATATGTTATCTATATTATTTAAAAAATATGTAAGAATAGAATTTATAGGAAATTGAATGTAGTTTCTAAACTACTAGGTTTATTTATCAAAAAAAAAACTATTTGATGAAAATTTGAAATTTCAATGGGGTAGTACTTCAATTTCAGGGAAAAAATAAGTAGGTGTCTATCTTACCACCCTAACCACAATAAAATGATAATATTTTTTTATAATATTTTAGATATAAGTAGAGGACTCATGTCCAGATGTGATGCATTTTTTTTGTAATTTTTTTCCAAATAAATAATTAATTATGAATTTTTTATTACAAATTTTAAAAAATATAAAAAATTGTTTGTCTAACCACCTTAACTTGGTCAAAACTTCACAGAATTCATTTTTTTTTAATCCTATAGTATGCAAAGCTTAGAATGTGACACATGTTTCAGATTCAAAAAATGTGATACTGTTTGAAAGCTATAGATTTTTGTCAATCAGCCTATCAATTAGGACTTTAGTCGTAATTCAAATAGAAAATGAATAATAATTATTTATTAAATTCAAAGTAAAGAATAATTTATATAGGTGGACAGTTGAGAATCTCCTTTAAAAACCCTTTTCATTTCATCAATTTTGGGTAAAAAAAAGTTGTTAGCCACATACCCTACAAATACCCATCATATCGCCACTTTTTGGCTCATCAATATCCTGCACATACCCTTCAATCGCATGTGCATGATCTGCATGTGCAATCTAAAAATCTACAGTCCTCAGAAGATTGTACTGGTTTTGTGTAATTGTAGGTTCCTCTTTGCCAAGAAAAACCCATTTTAGGGAGTTTGTCTACTGTAGCAACCACACTATTCATTTGTAGCTTAGGATTAGAACAACTTTATTAACCCTTCTCATTTTGCTATTTCTTTTAGTCCTTGGTTAGAGTAGGATCTCAAGCATCACCATGAAGCTAAATCAGATGAATTCGGTGGGTTTTAGCTTGTTGTTTTGACTGGGCAGCCACTATTCATTTACATCTAACACTTTAAAACTGTATTTGTAGGCCCAACTTTCCACACTTTGTAACTCACCTGTAACTCCACCTTGTGATCCTAGCAAATCACATAAACCAATCGAGATATTCCAAGCAATGTCAAGACCTAATATTAGAGACCTTGGGATAGTGTTCTGCAATCTAATTGTGGAAGATTATCTTTCAAGAGAGGTAATGCACCTACACATTGCCTATATTGAGAAGTGCATAAAAAACACATCAACAGAACTGACACTAGAAGGAGGGCATGACTTGTTGAGGCTACAAAGCTGAAAGTTGGAAGTTGAAAAGAGGACTTTCAAAGAAGAAATCTAAGATAGAGAGATCTCTTTTAATGCTAAAAATTAGAAAATTCTTAAGGCAAGTAGAAGCTGAGTCAAAATGGAGCGGCATGCACAAATTAACATCACTCAGCTACATGCAAATTTAAATAGAAGACTGAGGAAACTGTTGTAGCAATTCACATCGACAAATAAGTGTAGGATACATTGCACTCATAGACACAACAAATTGTAGTGTCTAAAATTTTTGGAGAGAGTTGAAAGAGTCTTGCAAAGAGAAATTCCCTTCTCGGAAATATACCAGCCCTTGGCCCCCGAAGACCCACATGAAGAATTGCAAACCATGGCAGCCAAGGCATTCAAGGAGCTGGTTAAGGAATGTTTGGGCAGCAAAGAAAAACCAATATTGGATGAAATATTGATGTCTAGTTGGTGCAGATTTCACAATGCACCCCACTCTGAATTCAATTGCTCATCATGCACAAACATCATCACTCAAGCTAAGGGCTATTTGAACAAGTTGGATCAACCAAATGTCAAGGAGGATGAGTCATCCAATGAGGCCAAAGAGCTCTCAACATCTAGAGGACAATGCATTGAAGATGAACCAAGAAATTTGACACGAGCTAGTGTTGGGGCAGCAAACACAAAAGCTGAAAATCAACAGTAAGGAGCTGATTCCCTCAAGATAGCAAACGGTCTTTATGAAAACTCAGCTAGAAAGGAATTAGAAGGCCCTTTCTCCATCAGCAAAGGTCAACCCTCCACTTAAGAAGAAGAAATGTTGGAAGTTGAGGATGGATCAACAAAGTATACAACATCACATGCTAGGACAACCAACGAAGATGTTGAAGAACAAGAAGAAGAAAAGGTTGACAACCTTGGAGCAGCAGAAAATGATGATAAAGGTATAAGTGAAATCGGATTAGAAGACCTCTCCTTCGCTAATGATAGTGATCGAGAATCTGAAAATGAAAGTTTGGAGGAGTGGGAACAACCACTTGCCATGGATTTTTACCATCAAGCTTCTTTTTCAATTGATGATGAGAACCCAGTAGCAGAAAGATATGACTAGCTCATCTCTAGATTAACAAAGGATTGTTCCGACATAAGATGTCAAGTGGATTTGGAGGGATTGTTGCTACCCAATTGGTGCAGAATTCATGATTCATTGCACTTAGAGTTCACATGCGGATTGTGCAAAGAGGCTATCAAACAAGGTAGAGGACAAATGGAGCAGCCAAGTTCCTGACCTCCTCTACTTGCTACCTAGATCAAAGTAGAAGACTAAGAGCCTAAACCAAGTGATGACTTAGCTAAAGGTAGGCCTCAAGAGGATGTTGGGATATCAATAGAAGGACAACAATAAATACTTAGAATTTTGAATGATGAATTAGATCAAACAGGAATCTTGTCCACCAATGGTCAAGAATTTCCTCTCGAAGAGCATTTGCACACCATGAATGATAGGCTTTATGCTGAGTCCTTGGAGGGAAATTGCACAGCAGACTTTGGTCCCCTTGATGAACTATCGTCAATTGATGATTTCTTTCCATTGGGAGCTATTCTATGAGGGTGTATCAGTGCAATAGTGGAGTACATCCCAGATGTTAGCAGCAATGAAGACATACACCTTGAGCCCCCGAACAGTGATGTAATAGAGTCTCTGGAATGGGAGAGGGGTTCCTTCTTTGTCTATAGCAATAGTGAACAAGGGGAAACGAGTGAGCATAATGATGAGATGAATGAAAGACAAAAAGAAGAAGACAAAGGCGAAGGTGCTGAGATAGCGGCCAATGGAGATGAAGCACCCAACTGAGATGCAACTTGGAGTACTACTGCCATGATCATTGTTGATCCTCCTTCACATTTAGGGAGCTGCAATAGGATATATTTGTGCATGTCATTGTTCCATGACATAGAACACCACATAAATAAGGACAACACCTGGGAAAGGAACTGGGACATCATACTGCCATTTGAGGATAGCAATCAAGTGGACACCAGGTTTACAGAAGACCAACGAGATGAGGTGTACTTCCTTGAAGAACAACCAATAGTGTTTGTCGATCCCACACAAAGATCGAAAGGGGTGCTTGTTGCCCCATTCTCCTAGACTTATGCAAGCTTAATGTATGAAGTGTTACACCCTCAATTGTGCCTACTTGAGGCTATTGATGCACCTATCGACAATGCAGTGCTTGGTCTCAATTTTCAAAGGCTGCAACCTCTGCATGATGAAATCTATGTTCTATCCTTCCTTTCCCTTGTTAATTTTCATAGTTGCATTTATCATTTTGATTATGGGAGTGAGGGGAGTAAAACTTGCTTATGGATCAACCATGGTTTTAATGAGCCTCCTCAATTTATGATTTTCCATGAACATGCGATTAAATTTGAATGTTGTGATGATAAACTTATTTTTTTTGAGTATAAAGATAAATATGCATGGTTAAGGAATGTAACGATTTCCCATTTGCTTGTGCATGCATTACAAAATCCAATGAATGTTAATGTCGGCTCACCTTGCCTAAACATAGTGCTTTGTAAATATCTTTGTACATAGTTCATTTTGAGTAGTATAGGTTTCCTGTAAATACTCTTCCTTCTTGCTTTTCTTAGGTTAGTTGGTTTGGTGTAGGTTGCTTGCTTTGGGGTTGTTTTCTTGTCATTTTCTTTTGCTTTCCTACTTTGGTTGGTTTTGGTGTTTGTTTTTCGTTTACTTCCATTTTCTTTTTTTTTTCTTTCACTTTGCTGCTACTTTGCTCGAGGTCCCTTTGCTTTTAGCTGGACACATCTGTGCACACAACACCCATACTTATCACTTGGGGTTGTTCTATGTATTTCTTTGTTAAACTCTAATCAAGTTTTTAGAGTGGATGGTGAGGATCTTTTGTTAGTGTCGAGTGATCTAGGTGTTTGATTCAAAGAGGATAAGTTATTGGTTGGTCTGATTCTGATGTATTCTAGAATCTTATATCTCTCACATCTTAAGAATCTGACAGTCACTATTGGTCCTTTGTGAAGTCTAGCTAAGTGAAAAATCTAAAATTTTGCTTTAGTGCCACTGTGATTCTCAGCCCTAAGCACGAGCTTCAATACTTGTGGTTTGAAATAAAAGGAATTAAAAATTGAAAATAAAAAGAAAAGAAATTCAACTTTTTAGGGGTATCTGAACAACTCTACCGGGGCTATGGACGCTTGGCCGGTAGTAGAGGAATGTTTCAGGAGAAACATAGCAACAACCTCGTCAGGGCTATGGACATCTGACTGGCAATGAGGCAATGTCCTAGATGATTTTGGAGTTAGAATAAACTACATAGCTTAACTTGATAGAGCTTGGGTTCCTGTAGCAACTGAAGGATGGGAATTAATGCAACTGTACACACTTGTATTTTCAACATAATGAAGGTTAGGTTGGCTAGTGGTTTTGATCCTTTGATTGAGCATCTGGTTTGTTTTCCCTAGCGTGAAGGTCGGAACCAAAAATTCTTGGTTTGTGATTCTAGTTTTTCATAAAAATGCTCTAGAGAATTTTCCTAGCGAGTTGCCATTTGTTGTGCATGTTTTGCACACACGCCCTGTTCTGAACGGGGACCCTCTCTTCCTCTTGCCTTGCTGGGTCATTTTGTGTCATTGGCTCATTTTGTGTGCCCCCAATTTTGGCATCTAAAATGGTCAACAAGCCTCATAGTATCATTTCAAGTTGACCATGTTTCACCTCGCAAAATTTTTGAATCCTTCAGGTCCTCTGGGTCCATCGTACCGGATTTCCTTGGCCTAATTTCTCTGCTTGTTTGATTTGCTTTTTTCTTCATTTTTCACTTTAGGGACAAGTTTCATGTGGATTTGAGATGTTTTTGTGGTGCCTAAGTGAACTGCCAAGGTTTCCTTAAGTTTCAAGAAGTTGCAAAAATTTCATTTCAGGACCCAGCCCCCCTTTGGCCATTTTGAACATTCGTCAGCCCCCGGTGACCTAGCCTCCCGAACCCGGCCCCTCCATGGCCATTTCTGGGACTCCATTGGCCCCCAGTGACCTGGCCTCTGGAACCTAGACCCTCCGTGGCTATTTTTGGGACTCCATCACTTCATGGCCATTTTGAGAATCCATTGGCCCCCGACAACCTGACCTATGGAACCTGGCCCCTCTGTGACTGTTTCTAGGAATCCATCCCTCCATGGTAGTTCTGATCATCCACTGGCCCCCAGTGACCTGGCCTGTGGAACCCGGCACCTCTGTCATTATTTTTGGGACTCCATCCCTCTGTGCCCATTTTGAACATCCATCAGCCATTGTCGACCCTATATCTAGAACTTGGCCCCTTTGTGGCCATTTTGAACATTTGTAGGCCCTGACGACCTGGCCTCTAGAACTCAGCCCCTTCGTGGCCGTTTTGAACATCTGTCAACCCCCAACAACCTAGTCGATTATGAGACTCACCCCTCTGGGGCCATTTTGAACATCTGTTGGCCCCTGACAACCCAGCCTTCGGAGCCTGGCCCCTCCGTGGCTATTTCTAGGACTCCACCCCTCTATCACCATCCAAGACTTTCCTTCCAGGCCACAATGTGCTCATTTCCATTTCAAAAGGGCGGTGACCCTCTAGCTTTCCCCTTCCAAACTTCTGCTTTTCCAAAATGAGTCCAATCTTGATGAAGTTTTTCTTGGAACTCTTTCTTTCCCTTTTCCCATGCACTATAATTGAAAAATATTGGTTTTGCTAAGTTTTATGATGTCATAGAACTTCACTTCTGGTTTGTTGTCCCCCATTCATTGCCTGCCCCTTTGGGCCCACATTAATGTTTATGGTCCAAATGAACTCCAAATATGAATATTATGATCTTTTGATGATGCATAGATGGATCTAACAAGGAGTTTGTAGGATTTGACTAATGGTTTGCTTGATTTATTTATGAAAGCACTTGCATCGCTTCATGTATGCAGGATTCAAGGAGCCTACTGTGGATCCGTCAGGGAGACCCATTAAGAAAATTGAACAAGGAATGCGCATAGCTCTTGTCACCATTCATTTCATGTTCACCTCTCCCCTAGCACCCACCACTAGGGTCAGTGTTAGAAGAAGGCCCGTGCAAAGGAATTCAATGACAAAAATGCAAGGGGGTGGCCTTGAAGAAGGCATGAGGGAGATGTCTTACTTTTCACCAAATGATGATGACCTGTACTCTGAATTAGGGGCAACCAATCCATTGATTCCAGTCGTTGATGGGCCTGTTTGATGATATAGAAATTTTTTTGAATGCATCAAGCAAAGGGTAGCTTTCAAGCAGTTTCTACTATAGTGAAAAGGGTAATCAGCCAAATGACAAAACTACTACAGTGACTAGCCACTACAGGACTAAATAGGGAAAAGACAAAATATGTATTTTAAATTGTTGAATATTGAGGGGTAGGTGAAACCCTAATGCAAACAAATCTGGGCCATTCGATGTAATTCAATCATATCCATTCATTTGGGCTTTGGAAAACTATAAATAGGGGCTTGCCCCTCATTTGTAAAGGGTTGGAGAGTTGTTGTAAAAAGCATTTGCAGCAATAGAAGATAACATTACATGATTTTATGGATGTTCTCTTTAAGTTTTCTCATCTTGCATGCATGGTTCTACATTCCATAGTAGTTTTAGTTGTAGATTCTTGAATGGAAGTGATAATGGAAATTGTTGCTATAGTATTTGATGAACTTTCAACCCATACTTTTAGCACTTGTTGATGAAAAACTACTATGTAAAGTTAGCCTAGGCTTCTTGATTTCAATGCTTCAACTTAGTTCAATCGCATGTGTATGATGTGCATGTGCAATCTGAAAATCTACAGTCCTCAAAAGATTGCACTAGTTTTGTGTAACTGTAGGTTCCTTCCTCTTGGCCAAGAAAAACCCAGTTTAGGGAGTTTGTCTGCTATAGTAGCCACCATTGTTACTATTCATTTGTAGCTTAGGATTAGAACAACTTTCTTAAACTTTCTCCTTTTGCTATTTCTTTTAGTCCTTGGTTAGAGTAGGATCTCAAACATCACTATGAAGCTACATCATATGAATTTGGTGGATTTTAGCTTGCTGTTTTGTCTAGGTAGGCACTGTTCATTCACTTCTAACACTTTAAAACTGCATTTGGAGGCCCAACTTCCCACACTTTGTAACTCATCCATAAGTCCACCTTATGATCCTAGTAAATTACATAAATCAATTGAGATATTCCAAGAACTATCAAGACCTTACATTAGAGACCTTGGGATAGTGTTCTGCAATATGATTGTGGAAGATTATCTTTCAAGAGAGTAATGCACCTACACATTGTCTATGTTGAGAAGTGCATAAAAAACACATCAACAAAACTGTCGCAAGAAGGAGGGCATGACATGTTGAGGCTACAAAGATAAAAGTTGGAAGTTGAAAAGAGCACTTTCAAAGAAGAAATATGAGATAGGGAAATCTCTTTTAATGCTAAAAATCAGAAAATTCTTAAGGAAAGTAGAAGCTAAGTCAAAATGGAGCAGCATGCACAAATTAGCATCACTCAGCTACATGTAGATTTAAATAGAAGACTGAGGAAACTGTTGTAGCAATTCGCATCGGCGAATAAGTGCAAGATACATTGCACTCGTAGACACAACAAATTGCAGTGTCTAAAATTTTTGGATAGAGTTGAAAGAATCTTGCAAAGAGAAATTCCCTTTTGGGAAATATACCTGCCCTTGGCCCCCAAAGACCCACATGAAGAATTGCAAACCATGGCAGCCAAGTCATTCAAGGAGCTAGTCCAAGAATGTTTGGGCAGCACAAACATACCAAGATTGGAGGAAATATTGATGCCTAGTTGGTGCAGATTTCAAAATGTACCCCACTCCGAGTTCACTTGCTCGTCATGCATAAACATCATCCCTCAAGCCAAGGGTTGTTTGAACAAGTTGGAGCAGCCAACTCTCAAGGTGGATGAGTCATCCCATGAGGCCAAAGAGCTATCAACATCTAGAGGACAACACATTGAAGATGAACCAAGAAATTTGACACGAGCTAGTGTTGGGGCAGAAAACACAGAAGCTAAAAACCAGTAGGAAGGAGTTGATTCCCATGAGGTAGCAAATGGTCTTGATGAAAACTCAGCTAGAAAGGAATTAGAAGGCCCTTTCTCCATTAGCAAAGGTCAGCCCTCCACTCAAGAAGAAACATTAGCAGTTGAGGATGGATTAGCAAATTCTACATCATCACATGTTGGTATAGCCAATGAAGATGTTGAAGAACAAGAAGAAGAAAAGGTTGATAGCCTTTGAGTAGCGGAAAATGATGACGAAGGTATAAGTGAAATCAGATTAGAAGACCTCTCCTTTGCCAATGACAGTGATCGAGAATCTAAAAATGAAAGTTTGGAGGAGTGGGAACAACCACTCGCGATGGATTTCTACCAGCAAGCTTCTTTTTCAAGTGATGATGAGAACCTAGCAGCGAAAAGATATGACCATCTCATCTCCAGATTAGAAAAGGATTGGTCTAAACTAAGATGTCAAGTGGATTTGGAGGTATTGTTGTAACCCAATTGGTGTAGACTTCATGATTCATCGCATTCGGAGTTCACATGTGGACTGTACAAAGAGGCTATCAAACAACTTAGAGGACAAGTGGAGCAGCCAAGTGCTCAACCTCCTCTACTTGCTACCTGGATCGAAGTAGAAGACTAAGATTCTAAACCAAGTGATGAATTAGCTAAAGGTAGGCCTCAAGAGGATGTTGGGACATCAATAGAAGAAGGAAAACAATACAATCTCAGACTTCTGAATGATGAATTAGATCAAACAGGAATGTTGTCCACCAGTCATCAAGAATTTCCTCTTAAAGAGCATTTGCACACCATGAATGATAGGCTTTATACCGAGTCCTAGGAGGGAAATTGCGTAGTAGAATTTGGTCCCCTTGATGAGGTGTCATCAATTGATGATTTATTTCCATTAGGAGCTATTCTACGAGGGTATATCAGTGCAGTAATGGAGTACATCCCAGATGTTAGCAACCATGAAAACATACTCCCTAAGCCCCCAAATGGTGATGCACTAAAGTCTCTAGATTGGGAGATGGGTTCCTTATCTGTTTATAGCGATAGTGAACAAGGGGAAACAAGAAAACGTCATGATGAGATGCATGAAAAACAAAAAGAAGAAGACAAAGGTAGAGGTGTTGAGATAGCTACCAATGAAGATGAAGCACCTGACCGACTACAAGATACAACTTGGAGTCCTTCCGCCATGATCGTTGTTGATCCTCCTTCACATTCAAGGACCTACAATAGGACAAATTTGTGCATGTCATTGTCCCATGACATAGAACACCACATAAATAAGGACAACACTTGGGAAAGGAATTGGGATAACATACTGCCATTTGAGGACAACAATCAAGTGAACACTAGGTTTGCAGAAAATCAACAAGATGAGGTGTACTTCCTTGAAGAATAGCCAATAGGGGTTGTCGATCCCACACGAAGATGAAAAGGGGTGCTTGCTACCTCATTCTCCTAGCCTTATGCAAGCTTAATGTCCAAAATGTTACACCCTCAATTGTGCCTACTTGAGGCCGTCGATGCACCTATTGACAATGCAGTGCTTGGTATCGATTGTCAAAGGCTACCACCTCTGCATGATGAAATACAAGTTCTATCCTTCCTTTCCCCTATTAATTTTCATAGCTACATTTATCATTTTGATTATGAGAGTGAGGGGAGGAAAACTTGCTTATGGATCAACCATGGTTTTAACAAGCCTCCTCAATTGTTGATTTTCCATGAACATGCAATTAAATTTGAATGTTACAATGATAAAATTCTTTTTTCTGAGTATAAAGATAAATATGCATGGTTAAGGACTGTAACGATTGCTCATTTTCTTGTGCATGCATTATGAAATCCAATGAACATTAATGTCATCTCACCCTACCTGAACATAGTGCTTTGTAAATATCTTTGTACATAGATCATTTTGAGTAGTATAGGTTTCCTATAAATACTCTACCTTCCTGCTTTTCTTAGGTTAGTTTGTTCATTTTAGGTTGCTTCCTTTGGGGTTGTTTTCTTGTCATTTGATTTTGCTTTCCTTGTTTGGTTGGTTTTGGTGTTTTTTTTTCATTTTCTTTTGTTTTCTTTCACTTTTTTGTTGCTTTGCTCGGGATCCCTCTACTTTTAGCTGTACACATTTGTGCATACAACAGCCATACTTATTGCCTGGGGTTGTTCTATGTATTTATTTGTTAAACTCTAATCAAGTTTTCAAATTGGATGGTGAGGATCTTTTGTTAGTGTTGAGTGATCTAGGTGTTTGATTCAAAGAGGATAAGTTATTGGTTGGTCTGATTCTGAAGTATTATGGAATCTTATATCTCTCACATCTTAAGAATCTAATCGTCACTATTGGTCCTTTGTGAGTCTAGTTAAGTGAAAAATCTAAAATTCTACTTCAGGGCCACTGTGATTCTTAGCCCTAAACACAAGCTTCAATGCCTGTGGGTTGAAATAAAAGGAATTAGAAATTGAAAATCAAAAGAAAAGAAATTCAACATTTTAGGGGTATTTCAACAACTCTACTGAGGCTATTAACTTGAAAGAGCTTGAGTTCTGTTAGCAACTGCACAAACTTGGATTTTCAGCATACTGAAGGTTGGATTGGCTAGTAGTTTTGATCCTTTGATTGAGCATCTGGTTTTTTTTCCAAAGCATGAAGGTTGGAACCAAAGATTCTGGGTTCATGATTTGAGTTTGTCATCAAAATGCTCTGGAGCATTTTCCTAGGGAGTCACCATTTGTTGTGCATGTTTTGATCACACGCCCCATTCAAAACAAGGACCCTCTCTTCTTGTTGCCTTGCTAGGTCATTTTGTGTCATTGCCTCATTTTGTGTGCCCCTAATTTTGGCATCTAAAATGGTCAATGAGGCTCATAGTATCATTTCCTTTCGACCATGTTTCACCCTGCAAAATTTTTGAGTCCTTCAGGTCCTCTAGGTTTTCCCTATCAGATTTCCTTGGCCGAATTTCCATGCTTGCTCGATTCACTTTTTCCTTCATTTTTGACTTTGGGGACAAGTTTCTTATGGATTTGAGATGTTTTTGTGGTGCCTAAGTGAACTGCCAAGGTTAAATTAAGTTTTGGGAAGTTATGAAAATTTCATTCCAAGACCTAGCCCCTCCATGGCTATTTTGAACATCCGCTGACCCCTGACAACCTGACCTCTGGAACTCGGCCCCTCCATGGCTGTTTCCAAGACTACGTCCCTGTGTGACCATTTTGAACATTTGCCTTCACCTAGCGACCGGAGCTCTAGAACTCGACCCCTCTGTGGCTATTTCTGGGACTCCATCCCTCTATGGTCATTTTGAACATCTGTTGGCCCCTAGGGACCTAGCCCCTCCGTGGCCGTTTCTGGAACTCTATCCCTCTATGGTCATTTTGAACATCTATTGGCCCCCAGTGAACCGACCTCTAGAACCCGGCCCCTCCATGGCTATTTCTAGGACTTAGCCCCTATGTGGCTATTTTGAACATCTGCCGGCCCCTGACAACTCGACCTTTGGAACCTAGCCCCTTTGTGGCCGTTTCTAGCACTCCATCCCTCCGTGGTCTTTTTGAACATCCATCGGCTCCTGGTGACCCGCCTTTGGAGCCTAGCCCCTCCATGATTATTTTGAGACTCTGCCCCTCCAGGGTCATCTTGAACATCTGTCAACCCCCGATGACCTAGCCTCCAAAATCTGGCCCCTTCATGTTTGTTTCTAGGAATCTGCCCCCCCGTCGTCGTTTGGGACTTTCCTTCCAAGTCGCTATGTGCTCATTTCCATTTCAAAAGGGCAGTGACCCTCCGGCTTTCCTCTTCCAAACTTTCACTTTTCCAAAATGAGTCCAATCTTGAGGAAGTTTTTCTTGGCGCTCTTTCTTCCCCTTTTCCCATGCACTATAATTGAAAAATCTTAGTTTTGCTAAGTTTTGTGATGTTCAAGAGCTTCCCTTCTGGTTTGCTATCACCCATTCGCTGCCCGCCCCCTTAGGCCTACATTAATGTTTATGGTCCAAATGAGCTCCAAATATGAATATTATGATCTTTTAATGATGGATGGATGGATCTAACAAGTAGTTTGTAGGATTTGACTAATGTTTTCCTTGATTTATTTATGAAAGCACTTACAAAACTTCATGTATGTAGGATTCAAGGAGCCTACCGTGGGTCCATCAGGGAGACCCATTGAGAAAGTTGAACAAGGAATGGGCATAGCTCCTATCACCATTGATTTCATGTTCGCCTCTCCCCCTAGCACCCACCAATAGGGTCAGTGTTAGAAGAATGTCTGTGCCAAGGAAGTCAATGAAAAAAATGCAAGGGGGTGGCCTTGAAGAAGGCATGAGGGAGCTATCCTACTTTTCACTAGATGATAATGACCTATCCCCAGAGTTAGGGGCAACCAAACCATTGATGCCAGTTGTCAACAAGCCCGTTTGATCCAATGGAAAATGTTGTGAATGCATCAATTAAATGGTAGCTTTCAGGAAGTTTCTACTACAGTGAAAAGGGAAATCAGCCAAATGACAAAACTATTATAGTGACTGGCCACTACAAGACAAAATAGGTAAAAGACAAAAAATGTATTTTAAATTGTTGAATATTGAGGAGTATGTGAAACCCTAATGTAAAAAAATCTAGGCCATTCGATGTAATTCAATCATGGCCATTCATTTGGGCTTTGGAAAATTATAAATAGGGGCTTGCACATCATTTATAAAGGGTTGGAGAGCTGTTGTAAAAAGTATTTGTAGCAATAGAAGACAACATTGCATGATTTTATGGATGTTCTCTTTGAGATTTCTCATCTTGCATGCATGGTTCTACCTTCCATAGTAGTTTTAGTTGTAGATTCTTGAATGGAAGTGATAATGGAAATTGATGTTATGTTATTTGATGAACTTTCATCCCATACTTTTAGCACTTGTTGATTACAAACTATTGTGTAAAGTTAGCCTGGGCTTCTTGATTTCAATGTTGTAACTTAGTTCAATCACCTGTGCATGTGCAATCTAAAGATCTGTAGTCCTTAGAAGATTGCATTGGTTTTGTGTAACTGTAGGTTCCTCTTGGCCAAGCAAAACCTTGTTTAGGGAGTTTTTCTATTGTAGCAGCTACCATTGCTACTATTCATTTGTAGCTTAGGATTAGAACAACTTTCTTAACCTTTCTCCTTTTTCTATTTATTTTAGTCCTTGGTTAGAGTAGGATCACAAGAATCACCATGAAGCTAAATCAGATGAATTTGGTGGGTTTTAGCTTGTTGTTTTGTGTGGGCAGCCACTGTTCATTCACTTCTAGCACTTTAAAACTGCATTTGTAGGGCCAACTTCCCACACTTTGTAACTCATCCATAAGTCTACCTTGTGATCCCAATAAATCATATAAATCAATCGAGATATTCCAAGCACTGTCAAGACCTGAGATTAGAGACCTTGGGATAGTGTTCTGCAATATGATTGTGGAAGATTATCTTTTAAGAGACGTAATGCACCTACGCATTTCCTATGTTGAGAAGCACATAAAAAGCACATCAATAATGTCTTTTCAGAAAATAGGTGGTGATCAAAGCCTGGTTGATCATTACAAATTTGTCCTCTCTAATGGAACTCACATGTAGATAGGCACTTTTCCTACAAGATACAATGGCCTTTTGTTTACAGGGGTATTGAAAATAAGTGCCATCTTGTTCTTGAAAAACTATGTGTAGGAAGCTTCAGGAATCAAGGTTAGCTATTGTTTTTCACTACTTGTTCTTGTTGTTGCATGCTTTCCTATTTCTGTGGACCACATTTTTCAATATTTGATCTTGGTATGGTTCTAGTGCAATTTTATATTGTCCTTAGATGTCAAAATGTCAGATTGTTAGTTAATTGGAACACCTAGATATCCATTTAAAGATCATCAAGAACAAATTGTGGGCTCAGAATCACCTTCCCCATCTAAACGAGCCTCAAAATTTGGGATTCATACATCCCAAACACAACATAGTGCTCCTTCAAATATCAGTCTTGTTAAAAGCCTGAATATTTACCAAACAAGATGGACTATAAAAGGTCAGGTGACAACTAAAAGGGATATGTAACATTACAATAAACAAGGACGTGAGGGCCAAGTATTCAACTTTGACATTATTGACAGTGAGGGAATAGAAATATGAATCACTTGCTTTAATGACATAGCAGAATTGCATTATGATAAGGTTCAGGTGGGCTGCACTTATTGTGTGTCAAAGGGATTGGTAAAACAACCACATAGAAATTATTTTTGGTCAAAACTCAATATTGAAGTGTTGTGATGATAAGACCTTTGTGCTAGATAAAGTATTTAAATTCATCCCAATAAATGAAATTGCAAACTGCAACAATAACACTTTGATTGATATTGTTGGGGCTATGGTGCATGTAGGAAAGGTATCAACTATTAAAAGAAAGGATTAATCTAAAGTGATTCGAAGAATTGTGAAACTTAATGATTTTTCATCCTCTTGCATTGACGTTAATTTGTGGTGCCAAATTGGGAAGCAAAGGGCGACGAGTTGGAAAGGTTGTGCATTCCTGGTTCAGTTGTCATACTTGCTGTTAAAAATGGTCATGCTGGATATTTTAATGGATTTCTTGTGAATACATCTGCAACGATTGTTTTATACATAAATCCTGACATTTTGAAAACACAGGCCTTGATGCAATGAGAATATGTTGAGCCACCTACCATTGATCCCTCCCGGACAGTGCCTCGAAAGGTTGCTTTGGCCAATGGAAAAGCCACTATTGGAGATATCTTGGACAATTGTATTTCCTTGCTAGAAACTTTGTAGGTTGTTGTCAAGGTAACAGTGAAATATATTAAAACTGATGCATTTTTTACGTTGCATGTCCCTTGTAGGCCAATGGCAGACAATGAAAGAAAAACTGTGAAGAGTTTTCCAATAATATGTGGTACTTCCCTAAATTCTAGACAATTATGCTTGATTGTGACTTCCAATATTTGTTACAGCTAAAGATAGAAGACCACACGAGTGAGATTTATGCTACTAATTTTGATGAGGCTATAGCAAGCTTATTGCAGATGTCAGCAAAAGAGATTTATATGTTGTAGTATGAGTCTTCTACTGCAATTACTACTCAGTCTATTAAAAATGGTGTCATCTACACTTCTTATAAATGTTTTCACTATTCTTATTTAAACTCATACCTATAATTTAGAAACAAGACTTAAAACAACAATATTCAGTTACAAGAATTAACGTTGAAGCTGAGTGCAAGTTGTTGCTCTTAGATTTCTCTACAATATCCTCTGCCAGGAAAGACTCTATGGAGATAATAGTGGTACTGTCCTAAATTCTAGAAAATTGTGCCTAATTATGACTCTCAATATTTGTTACAGTTTGGGTTGAATGGACATCTATTTCCTTTTCCTTTTTTGGTATTTTGATGTAGAGCTAAGGAAGAAAACAATTATCTCATTCTCATTTTTTTCCAAAACTCAAACATTCATAGTTTGCTCATTCACCTTTTCCTTCTTAGTCAATTGGTTAAAACATTTAACTTTGCATTTATAGTTCCAAATTTCTTAAGGGACCTCCTAGACACCTTGAACATCCTTAATTCAACCCAAAACAATAAACACAAAGTTTTTCCCTTCCATATTCCATTAATTCTTTGACTATCCTCCAATGCATAACAAAGACACTATTTGACCACAAAACCCCAACCTTACTCTTCAAGGAACAAATAAATAAATTCTCCACTTAATAAATCTTCATTATATTGATACAATAAAATTAGACTCTTCACAAACCCTCAAAAATATTGGCCACTTTTTTGGGTTACACTTCCTTCACAAACTGAGTGCAAAGCTTGTAGGTCTGCAAAATGGTATGTCAAAGCTTTTCTTCAAAACTATATATAGGATCCTAAATAAACTTACACATTTTAGTACCTTTTAGGCTTTCTAAAAACATATTCTCAATTGGTTAATAGGTCTTTTGTAACACATACTTCAAAATCTATAGATTCAACCAAAAATTAGGCCTAATTTAGTCTTCCCACAAACAATGCTTATTGATTGTATTATTCCCACCATAAAATTTCCTTAACCAATGCTTGGAGAACATAAATTTGGACCTTCCTATGCTTTAAAAACCATAAAAATTCCATTCACAAATATATTTGCATAAACCCTAAGCTTTATTCCCTTGACTACCCTATTTCTTGTCTGAGACACAGTTTACAGACAAAAAATGAATTCTTACTCAATTTTCCCTTAAAATTTTGCACCAAAGCCTTTATAACAAAAACTTATATCTTCCAAGGGATTTCCTCACTGAAAATCAAGAGATTTCTATGTTTAAAATTTGAGAAACATCATTTTTCATACCTCTATTTACCCTAAATCAAGGTTTCACCTGCCAACACCAAATTTTAAATATCTTGCACATATCTTAACTAATTTACATGAGAAAAAAATAAAATGGGAGGTGATTGAGCCTATTATCATTTACAAACCATTAGCCATGCACTTAAGCTTGTACAGATCCATACAAGGTCTGGAAACAAATAATTTCTATAAGAAAATGCATAAAACAATGCCTTTATTGATTCTATCTCAAAACATCAATCACCAACGAGTTCCCAAATGATTCCAAAGCCTTTTTAAAGGAAATAAAAAATGAATAATCAGTTTCTAACTAATTTCCAACTTCCTACCCATGTTTAGTCCCTAATGACCTTTTAACTCCCTAATGTTGCTTTTATGCAACTTTTACACTTTTTGCAATTTTGACACTATTTGTTGATAACTTTGCATTTTACACATTTGTTTGCTAAATATGACTTTAATACATTAGAAATGACTTAAATGATCCTTATTACAAGGTGAAACATCAAATTTATTCAATTTATCAAAATTTCCACAAGGATTAAAAATTGTGTCAAGGTGCTCCTACACCATACTCTCGGCCAAGAAAAAGATCCAAGTCCACTTGGATTGATGTTGTCAACAATCTTCATGTCTAGTATGCTCTCCCTTAGATTGACCTTGATCTTATTCACCTTCATCTTCACCTTGGGTTTAAACTTTTCCATGCAAATTAGTCATCTGCCATGCTTCCCCTCTGAAATCGGATTCTTCTCTCCTTTATACAGCTCAAAATAATGCTTCTCCCTTTGTCCTTTAACCTGCAAATAATTCTTTGTCCAAAGCATTATTAATACAATAAAATGAAACAAACTTTCTACCATAATACCTCCATCATTTTTCAATTCCTTGTAAACCTCCAAGATCAATCCATCCAAGATATGCTCTTCATCCAAACTTGTTCCTAATTCAAGGTCTCCAACATCTGAAACTAGGTCTATGATCTATGTCCTCTCTTCATCTTCATGCCTTGGAATACCTACAACATCTTCATCAATGAATTTTTCCCTTTCATCTTCAAAGGATTCTTGTTCTTTTATTCTTATTTCCCTTCTCTTCTTGATTATCTCTCTTATAGGCCGTGTGACTCTTCTCTTTATCTTCAAGTGCCAACTTGTTTCCTACTTCATCATTTGTTCTATCTTCTTTATGGATTCTAGGAACTCTTTATCCATCCTTTCTATCTATTATTTTATCTCAGCAATCTTTTTATCAAAATTTGCTTGTCTCTTCTTCTTCTTTCTCTCTTCCTCAGCTTACAAATGTCTCTTCATGTTCTCCATCTTCTCAAGCAAGATTCCTCCTTGCTTCACAACTCACTTTCCTACAAACAACCAACAAACCATACAACTACAAAACCACAACTCACAAATAAACTTATCAGACCAAATCTTTCCCGGGCTTTGATACCAAATTGATGCAAAGCTAAGGAACAAAAAAATTACCTCATTCTCATTTTTTCCAAAACTCAAACATTCATAGTTTGCTCATTCACCTTTTCCTTCTTAGTCAATTGGTTCAAACACTCAACTTTGCATTTAGAGTTCCAAATTTCTTAAGGGACCTCCTAGACACCTTGAACATCCTTATTTCAACCCAAAATAACAAACACAAAGTCTTCCCCTTCCATATTCCATTAATTCTTTATGACTGTCCTCCAATGCATAACAAAGACACTATTTGACCACAAAACCCCAACCTTACTCTTCAAGGAAAAATAACTAAATTCTCCACTTAAGACATCTTCATTAGATTGATACAACAAAATCAAAATCTTCACAAACCCTCAAAAACACTGGCCACTTGTTTGGGTTACACTTCACAAACTGAGTGCAAAGCTTGTAGGTCTGCAAAACGATCTATCAAAGATTTTCTTCCAAACTATACATAGTGACCTAAATCACTTTAAACATTGAGTATTTTTTAGGCTTTCCAAAAACCTATTCTTAATTGGATAATAGGTCTTTTGTAACACATAATTCAAAATCTACATATTTAGCCAGAAATTAGTCCTAATTTAGTCTCCCCGCAAATAATGTTTATTGATTGTGTTATTCCCACCATTAAATTTCCTTAACCAATGCTTGGAGCATGTAAATTTGGACCTTACTATGCTTTAAAAACCATCAAAATTCCATTCACCAATATATTTGCATAAACCCTAAGCTTTATTCCCTTAACTACCCTGTTTTTGGTCTAAGACACAGTTCACAGATAGAAAATGCATTCTTACTCCATTTTCCCTTAAAATTTTGCACCAAATCCTTTAGAACATGAAATTACATCTGCCAAGGGATTTCCTCACCGAAAATAAAGAGATTTCTATGTTTAAAATGTGAGAAACATCATTTTTCATACCTTTGTTTACCCTAAATTAGGGTTTCACCTGTCAACACCAAATTTTAAATATCTTGCACAAATCTCGTCCAATTTACATGAGACAAAAATAAAATGGGAGGTTATTGAGCCTATTAACATTTAAAAACCATTAGCCATGCACTTGATCCTTTACAAATCCATACAAGGTCTGGAAACAAAGAATTTCTATAAGAAAATGCATAAAACAGTGCCTTTATTGATTCTATCTCAAAACATCAATCACCAATGAGTTCCCAAATGATTCCAAAGAATTTTTAGAGGAAATAAAACATTAATAATCAGTTTCTAACTGATTTCCAACTTCCTACCCATGTTTAGTCCCTAATGATCTTTTAACTCCCTAATGTTGCTTTTATGCAACTTTTACACTTTTTGCAATTTTGACACTATTTGTTGACAACTTTGAATTTTACACATTTGTTTGCTAAATATGAGTTTAATACATTAGAAAAGAATTAAATGATCCTTATTACAAGATGAAACATCAAATTGAATCAATTTATCAAACTTTCCACAAGGAGTCAAAATTGTGTCAAGGTGCTCCTACACCATATGCCTATCACATCAAAACACCTTTGCTTTCTGATCCTATTGCGTTGTTGCTTGTAGAATTGGTTATATATTAAGACAATTCATAGTAACTTATAGTGTTTAACAAAAAAAGATACACTTCTTTTGTTTTGTATTTTTTATGTCACTTATAGTTTTGTTTCGATTTGAGCGTATGCCCCTCATTTTATTTTATGTTGTTTGGTTATAAAATTATGTTGCCCTATTCAGCACATGTATCAGTATTTGTAGGTGTTCTTATATATACTTGTCAACATGGTTGTATGCATGCATACATCTACATATTCATATATATATAAACATATATGCATGCAATTTTATTTTTTTAGTGCATACAACATCTTGATACAAATGTGTGTAGATATATGTGTCTATAATGCATTTGTATGCGTATATGCATGCAGATTTGAATGTTTATATGTATGTGTGAGTGTGTATGTGTGTATATACATTTTACAAATGTAGGTATGAGGCCATGTGTTTATCTATATATAGATATGTCCAGTTTTTAATATCAATATATTTATTTGCTTCTTGTTTGTTTCAATTGCCACATACTTTTATCTCTCCACAATTGTTGTTGGCTATAATGTTGGCTCCGTTGAATCCATAGTTATTCTACATTTGATCATTGCACATAATTAAAATATATAATGTAATTAAAAATTTGTCATTTCATTTCTTTGGTTTTAATCTTCTTGTGTTGGATGAGTGTAGAATATTCTCATATATGTGCTTTATAATCTTCTCATGTTGCTTAAACATTTTCTCTGATTCTTTGGCATGTCCATTCATAAATTCATGTTGCATATGGATATCATATTGTTCTCAACTATAATGTTTGTTCCCTTCAACCCATACATATCTCGATCTCATGACTTCGCTTTTAATCTTCTAATGTTGGTTGAATGTTGAATATATTAGCCCTACCTCTACATTCATAAAGCCATGTCACATATGGTTATCTTTGATTTTATTAGAGTTGCATAACTTCATTTTTGTTATAATATTTCCTATGTAACGTTCAATGACAATTTTCCTAGTGTTGCACATGATTAAAATGCAGAATGTAATCTAAATTTTTTCATTTGATTTATGTGGTTTTAATCTTCTTGTGTTGGCTTAGTGTAGAAAATTCTCATAAATGTCCTTTATAGTCTTCTAATTCTGCTTAAATGTTCTCTCTAGTGCTTTGGAATTTCCATTCATAAAGTCATGTTACATATGGATATCATATGGTTCTCGACTATAATGTTTGTTCCCTTGAACCCATACTTATTTCAACTCATGAGTGTGATTTTAATATTTTAATGCTAGTTGAATGTTGAATATATTGGTCTTGACTCTCCATTCATAAATCCATGTCACATATGGTTATCTTTGATTTTATTAGAGTTGTATAACTTCATTTTTTTTATCATATTTCCTATATAACATTCAATGATGACTGTTCTCTACCGACTATGCAATACTTTTTTGATTTTTCTTGAGCGTAAACCTTATTAAAATCTAGCCTAGAAAAATGTATTGTTTCTTTCATAATTATGAGCATTTATAATTTGTATATTGTATAGTAATTTTTTAACAACAATCAACAATGCTTGGTTGAAAATAACATAAATTGCTTTATTGGTTTGCTAAGTTTTAGATGGTAGGTGTTATTGCAACCACCACCACTGCATGGAAAGCATACATGAAATAATATTTTGGTTCCATACAAATTCTCAAAGAAATGAAAATAGTGAAAATGGTTACAATTTCAAATTCATAGACTTGAACTTGCTTATAAAAATTGATGTTACTCAAAGCAATAAAACAAACACTTGGAAAAAGAGAAAATGGTCTATTGCATGAAAATACAAATACAACAAAAAGAAAATGTGCGCATACATATGTATCTAAATGAAGTTGCACACAACACACATATATATCTACATTTACACTTGTTGATACATGTAATTACATTTAAAATTATACATATATATGTTCTCACATGCATTGACAAGTATAGGTGTGGATATCTATGTATGTTGTGCAACTCAAGCTATAGCCCAACACTAAACAATGACTTATTGAAAATAACATAAACTGCTCAATTACTTTGGTAAGTTTTAAACACAAGCTATTATTGCAACCATCGCCAATATATGGAACCCGTACATGAAATAATGTTGATGTGACAAGCTATGCCAAGTGATGATTATTTCCTCTGCTTAGGAAACATACATATATATCTAAATTTAAACTTATCTATATTTGTTCTCACATGTTTTGACAAGTTTAGGTGTGGATATCCATGTATGTTGTTTGCAAAAACACTTGTCACAGTGGTGGCTCACAGTCTTGATAGCAACTAAAGCTACAAAACAACAGTCAACAATGCCTTATTGAAAATAACATAAATTATTCAATTGCTTTGGTAACTTTAGAATGCTAAATATTATTGTGACCATCGACACTATATGAAAACCATACATGAAATAATGTTTCCATGCCAGCCTCTACCAAGTGATGTATATTTACTTTGCTCTTGTGGTGATTTCTCTATTGACAAGTCCACCTATGAATATGCATGTGTGTTTTCTACATATAACTTTAGATGCATATATATTTGTATAGATTTTGCTTTGTAATCATATATGTGGACTGTTTTATTTCTTTGCAACCATCGCCACTACATGGAAATCATAAATGAAATAATATTTTTCAAGCTATTGAACAACAATCAACAATGCGTGGGTATCAACTCCTTCCTATGTTTATTATTTTTGAAGGATAGTTGTTATTTGTCTAAGCCTCAATAAGGATTTCTTAGAATCACAGGCTATATATTGTGTAAAATGAAACATTGGTCTCACCATTAATCATAGTGGCAGACTATATATGTTCTTGTTTGAGGGTTTGGTGAGACTCTATGAGGTTGTATGACCCAGTATGGTAGGGTGGAGAGTACCTCTTCTTTTGTTGTGTTTAATTTTATTTTCCCTATGTGCAAATATGTATTTGTGTGAAATTAGATGTAGTCAAAATTCATATATACTCCATATATTTATTCTTTTGGGATTACCAATTTAATCCACTTTTCTAGTTGGGAGCCACTTGTTAGAAGATGTTTTCCATAGGAAATATAAAATGAAACACAACAAAAGAAATCATGTTGCCTACTATGTTCAATGGTTGGATAAAAGTTTCATATTACACTTAATATACAACCTATCACATATTACGATTAATATATAGAATATCATTCTAAGAATTCATTTTTGACGCTTAAAGAAATAATAACTAAAAAGGTGCATCTAACTTTAGATACATATATATCGGTGTAGATTTTGTTTTGCAACTGCATATATATGCATTGTATGTGTTGGATGCATATGTAGGAATCTATTGCTTGGATATATATATACACAAAAAGTATGTGTTTCTTTTGTCTTATTTCAATTTTCTTTTCCTATGTGCAAATATGTATGTATGTGATATTAGATGTTGACAACATTCATATATACTCCTCCCCATGTTTATTGTTTTGGGAAGATAGTTGTTATTTTTTTTGTCATCAAAAAGGAATTCTTACAATAATAGGCTTTATATTAAGCATAATAAGAAACATTGGTTTCACCATTCATCATAGTGGTGGACAATGTATGTTCTTACTTGGGGGTTTGGTGAGAACCTATGAGGATCCATGACTCAATATGGTAGGGTGGAGAGTAGGCCTTCTTTTGTTCTGTTTCATTTTACTTTCCCTATGGGTATATATGTATGTTTGTAAAATTAGACATGGAAAACATTCATCCCTATGTGTAGATATGTATGTATGTGAAATCAGATGTAGACAACATTCATATATACTCCTTCCTATGTTTATTCTTTTCATAAGATAGTTTCTATTTTTTTTATAGGTCTATACTTAAACTTCTCCACAAAAATTTATTGCTTATTGGCATGGCTTGGCCTTGTGTCCATTCATCCAAAAATTGCCAGAACATTTGACAAAATAATGGGTACATATGTTTCAATTGATAGTTGTAGTTTTCATGTTTGAAAGCATCATTGTGCATTTATTAAAAATTTTCTTGTTAACTAAAACATGTGGTACCTATTCTTGTGTGAAGTAATTGTCTCAGGCTTAGGATTTTCAAGTTATTTTTGTCAAAACAAAAATAAAAATTAACTTCCAAAACATATGTGAAATTAGATGTATCCAACATTCATATATAGTACTACCTATTATGCAATCAAGGAATGCAACACATATATACATAATTACAAAAAAAATCTATACTAATATATATTACAACCATTTCCACTTATACAACAATTAATGTTGATGCCAACCGATGTTTTATTTCACTAGCCTTCTCTATCAACATGCCAATTGCTAAATTAATATAAAAAATAAAAAAATCCACCACCTTCTTTTCGACTAGTAGCCAAACGCCAAAAGCGTTAAAAACCAGGAAGGCTGATGAAATTTTTGGCCAAAGTGCACACAAGTGCAAATATGTACATATATATAAGTTTGCATCTATCTATGTATGTATATTTTCTACATCTAATCCCACATACATACATTTCTACACATACTTTTTGTGTGTTTATATATCCAAGCAATAGATATCTACATATGCATCCAAAGCATGCAATGCAGATATATGTAGTTACAAAAGAAAATCTATAGTGATATATGTACCTGAAGTTAGATACAACCTTTTAGTTATTATTTCTTTGAGCATCAAAAATGAATTCTAAGAATGATAGGCTGTATATGTGATAGGTCGAATGTGAGCGTTAGAAAACGAGCAGCAAGTAAAAGAGTACAAATAAACACCAAAACAACCTACACCTCAAGATTAGCTTAAGTTGGAAACAAAACAAGATAAAAGCAACAAAATGGAACCTTATACCTTGCTTCGAATCGATCATTTGGTTGGCCCTTCGATCTTTGATGTGTATGCTCCTTGGATGGCAAGTAGATGCAAGCTAAGTGATATTGTGAGGATGAATGCAAGTGGATGAGAACAAGAAAATGACTAAGTATAAGATGAGAAAGAAAATTGCAAGAGTTTGGCTAGCACAAATAATGATCTCTCCAAAATGAGAGAAAAGAGGGGGTATTTATAGGATTTTTGAGAATTCCTAGGGGAAATGGAGGGTCAAGATTGAGCCACCAAATATCAAGATGTAGGGCTAAGGTGAGTTAAGAACTCACAAGCCCTCACATCTTGACATGTGGCATGTGAGATAGCCCTAAAAGGTGAAGTGGACATGAGGTGGAAGGAGAAGGACATGACATTGAGGGGGTACAAAGTACCTTGGGATTGGACAAGATCTCCTCATAAAGGAGGTCCTTGTCCCCATGTGGGTGAGAGGACATGTGAGGAATTAAAAATTCCTCAAATATTCTCATGGGGAGGTGGGAAAGAATAAAGAATAAGTGAAGGACATGTGGGAGAAGTGAAGGAATTAAAAATTCCTTTTGGGTGCCTTGGGGGATTAAAAGGTGAATTAAAATTCACATGGGGAAGTGGAGTGCCTTGTCCAAAAGGAGAAAGCCTTTAATAAGGTTGACTTAAGGACACATGCCATAAGTGGGAGGAGGATTAGGTTAGGCTAATCAAATGATTAAGGTTGTGCAAGTACTCAGATAGATGGACTAATGACTCATTAGAAGCAAGTGGGAAATTATGGAGGATGTGACCTTAATGATGATTAAGGGTGTGCACATGCTAACCCTTGTTAATTAGAAGAAGATGAAGTAATTAAGATGGATTAGGGGACCAACTTGCAAAAGTTGGAGGATGTGACCATGAGAGAGAAAAAAGGAATTAAAAATGAATTTTAACTTAAAAAGGGGGAGATGACTAAATTAAAGAAAAGGGTATATTTATTTAATTTAGAGGAGGAAGAGGGGTAAAGTATTAAATTAAATACTTTAGGACCCTTATGCAAGATGCAGGGTATTAATTAAACAAATGGTTTAATTAATATTGACATAGGGGATGACCAACCGGATGAACAAGGAGACGCGTTTGATCATAGGGAAGTGATCAAATTGGACGTCTACAGTATATTAACTATAATATGAAACATTGATCTAACCATTGAACATAGTGGTAGATAATGCATTTTTTGCTAGCAAGTTTGGTGAGAGCCTATGAGGCTCCATGACCCAATATGGTAGGGTGGAGAGTAGGCCTTATTTTGTTGTGCTTCATTTAATTTTCCCTATGTGCACATACATACATATATATAAGTTTCCATCCATCTATATATGTATATCATCTACATATAATGCCACATACATACTTTTCTACACATACTTTTTGTGTGTATATATTTCCAAGCAACAAATTCCTACTTATGCATCCAATGCATGATGTCAATTGGTAGGGATTGGCGCTTCAACATTAATTGTTATATGGTATCTATGTAGTGGTGATGGTTGTAATAACACCTGCCATTTAAAACTTGAGAAAACATATTCCTTTCGTAAAAAAACATTGGCATTTATGATTTTCCATTTTATAACCATTGTAGATTGTGGCTTATGTTATTATGGAGGACAATCACACACCGTTGTCATGTGATTGTGAGAGGACAAACAATTTTTTGGTTGCATCACATTGTTTATCCCTACAAGCACATGAAAAATGGTGTATGTTGCTCCATTCAACATATCCATTTTCAATGTTATGGTTGGCTTGGTTTTCATTTTGTACATATCTACACTTTTTTTATTTCTAGTTATTTCTTATTATATGTTCCCATGTTTGGTGAAAAAATACCTACATATGCAGCCAAGTCATGCAATTCCTATATATGTACATGAAAAAAAAATCTATACTGATATATAGGTATTTGAAGTTAGATGCACTTTTTCAGTTATTATTTCTTTAAGCCTCAAAAAGGAATTATTAGAATGATAGGATCTATATTAGGTGTAATAAGGAACATTGGTTTCACCATTGATCACAGTGGTGGACAATGCATGTTCTTGAGCTTGGTGGTTTGGTGAGAGCCCATGAGGCTCCATGACCTAATATGGTAGGGTGGAGAGTAGGCCTTCTTTTGGTGTGTTTCACATTATTTTACCTATGTGCATTTATGTATGTCTTTGAGATTAGATGTAGATAATATTCATATGTATGATAGGCTGTATATTAAGTGTAATATTGAACATTGATCTTTGTATTTATTACAATGGTAGACAATATACCTATTGTCTACATGTAATTCCACATACATACGTTTCCACACTTTCTTTTTGTGTTTATATATATCCGAGCAACAAATCCCTACAAAATGCATCCAAGGCATGCAATGCCTATATATGTTCTTGGAAAAAAAAATCTACATCGATATATAGGTATCTAAAGTTCAATGCACCTTTTTAGTTATTATTTCTTTCAACCTCAAAATGGAGTTGTTAGAAGGATAGGTTGTATATTAAGTCTAATAAGAAACATTGGTTTCACCATTGATCAAAGTTGTTAACAATGTATGTTCTTTTCTGGGGGTTTGGTGAGAGCCCATGAGGCTCCATGACCCAATATGGTAGGGTGGAGAGTAGGCCTTCTTTTGTTGTGTTTCATTTTATATTTCCTATGTACAGATGTGTATGTTTGTGAGATTAGATGTAGACAACATTCATATGTATGATAGGCTATATATTAAGTGTAATATTAAACATTGATCTCAACATTGATTAGAGTGCTAGAAAATTTACGTTCTTGTGCAGGGGCTTGTTGAGAGCCCTTAAGGCTCCATGACACAATATGGTAGGGTGGAGAGCAATCCTTCTTTTAGTGTGTTTGATTTTATTTTTTCCTATGTGCACATATCTATGTATGTGAAATTAGATACAATCAACATTTATATATTATAGTCTTTTCTATTATGCATGAAAAGCATGTAATGCATATATATACACACACACACACACACTTACGTTACAAAATCTATACTGAAATATATGTTTCTCAAAAATTTACCTACATATGCATCCAAGTCATGCAATGCCTATATATGTACTTGCAAAACAAAATCTATACTGATATATAGGTATCTAAAGTTAGATGTGTGCCTTTTTAGTTATTATTTCTTTGAGCCTCAAAAAGGAAATGTTAGAACAATAGGCTTTATATTAGGTGTAATAAGGAACATTGGTTTAAACATTAATCATAGTGGTGGAAAATTTATGTTCTCGCTCAGGGGTTTTGTGAGAGCCCATGAGGCTCCATGAGCCAATATGGTAGGGCAAAGAGAAGGCCTTCTTTTGGTGTGTTTCATATTATTTCCCTATGTGTAGTTATTTATGTGTGAACCTTAAATCTGCATTTAGCTCAAAAACAAAAAGCCCTTAGCATTGTTAGTGAACCAAAGCAAACAAAAGATTCTCTATAAGATTCATTTGAACACAAGAATAATGCAAACAAAGCAAGAAAAACATAAGGAAACATTATTCTTATGATCAAACCAACATCTTATAGTGGATTGGTTCTTTTATGGAAAGAAGCCCTTTCCCAATCCTTTACTAAGCTCCATGATGAAGATGATTTGAATATGATATGAAGATGATCAAGATGAAATCCTAACTTGAATGAGTTGTGGGAGTAAGATGGAAAAAATCAGTTCTCAATTGAAGAGAGTGACTTTGCATAAGCTTTGTAGGTCAAGTTGTGGAGGATTTGATGAAGAATGAAGCTTTCATTTATAGATTTTCAAACTAGAAGAGAGCTCAAAATAGAGCAATGTGGGATAATGATTTGACCACTGAGATGAAGCCACTTGTCAACTTGTAATAGGTTGAGGAATGAGCACATTTTGGTCAATGTGCCAAAGAGGGGGAGATTCAAATTTGAATTTGATGACAAGATGAGTTAAATTCTAAGCTTGACTTGTGCAAGAGACATGTAAGGGATTATTAGTTGCTTTGTTGGATGTACATGCCAAATTGGGGGGAGATTCAAACTTGGAGAATATTCTCCCTTTATGCCAAGTTGAAAGTAAACAAAGATTTTGATAAATCAATTAAATGCAATTCCATGTGCAAGTGGCAAAATCTAGAGAATACAAGTGATTAAGATTAGCATTTAATCATGGATTAGATTAATTAAGATGATGTTAGATGTTTTTGACCCATTTAACTTAGATTTAGGGATTTAAATCAAATCAAAGGGAGATGAAAGGTGATAAATTTAGTTAAATAAATATTTGATTTATTTAGCTAAGGGGGATAATGATAGGATCAAATTAAATAAAGTTAATTTATTTAATTTTAGATGGACGATCCTTAAAGATTAAATCAATTAAACTTGGTTTATTTAATTGATGGGCGAATATGAACTAATTAAATGCATGATGTCAATTTCACCTGTCTATAGTATGTTTGTGAGAATAGATGCATATAACATTCATATCTATGATAGGTTGTAAATTGTGTAATATTAAGCATTGATCTCTGTATTTATTACAGTGGTAGACAATATACCTATTCTCTACATGTAATTCCACATACATACATTGACACACATTCTTTTTGTGTGTATATATATCTGAGCAACAAATCCCTACAAATGTATCCAAGGCATGCAATGCCTATATATGTGATTGCATAACAAAATCTACACTAATATATAGGTATCTAAAGTTAGATGTACCTTTTTAGCTATGATTTCTTTGAGCCTCATAAAGGAGTTGTTAGAATGATGGGCTATATATTAAGTGTAATAAGAAACATTGGTTTCACCATTGATCAAAGTGGTGGACAATGTATGGTCTTGCTCAAGGGTAAATGGTGAGAGCCCATGAGGCTCCATGAACCAATATTATAGGGTGGAGAGCAAGCCTTCTTTTATTGTGTTTCATTTTATATTTCCTATTTACAAATGTGTATGTTTGTGAGATTAGATGCAGATAACATTCATATGTATGATAGGTTGTATATTAAGTTTAATATTAAACATTGATCTCAACATTGATTATAGTGCTAGACAATTTATGTTGTTGCTCAGGGGTTTGTTGAGAGCCCTCAAGGCTCCATGATGCAATATGGTAGGGTGGAGAGCAAGCCTTCTTTTATTTTGTTTGATTTTATTTTTTCTATTGTTCTCAAACAGATTGCACTTGAATGCTTGAATGACTAAATTCAACAATCTATTGAAACATGGGAGCTATCTTTAGACTGTGGGTAATCCTAAGGCAAAGATAGACCTCCAAATTCTAGGCTAGTTCCTATATGATTATCTGATAATGGACTTGAAACTTTGATGCAAAAAGGGAAAATACTTAATCTAATGCAAAATTGGAAAATTTGAACTGTGGTGATGCAACTATTTGATTTAAAGAAAATAGATTAAATCACAACTTATTCCTTACAAGCCTATTTTCACAACTCAGACTGAACAATTTAACTACATAATTGATTCACAAAAAGACATGATAATTCATTATTTATGAAGGAATAATTTATTTTCACAACTTAAAGACATGAATGTATTATAAGCACAATTCATGACCTACAACTAAAATCATTTTTTCTGTGTACATGCATTCACAAATGTGACAAAACTTTAAAGGTTTTGATGTAAAAAACATTAAATTTGCATCCAAAACATTCATAAAACAAGACAACTAAATCTAAGAAGGCTAATATCTAACTTGCAATGACAACAGAAAGAAAACTTTGCAAATGATAATCCAACATAACCTGTAAACTTGCTATTGTATTAATCTAAAACTGAAAGCTGAGTTACATGATATTTCTCTTTGCAGAATGCAAAGGTTAAAAAATAAGAATTAGAGGAAAAAGATAATTTTTTTCCAATATATACAAAATAGGCATGCACAAAGTAGCCAAAAATGGAACTGAATGAGAACTAAAGTGAAAAACTGCATCACCAATGTGAAATCCGAGCATAAGAGAAAATCATAATAAAAATAGCCAAAACTCATGCAAAAATGAGTGAATTTAGTCTCAAACTCGTAGTCACAATGTGTACAACTGAAAAGTAACTCGAACTGGCTGGAAATCCATGAAAAGTGGGCCAAAACATGCAAAAACTGCCTCATTTTTATCAACTCGCCCATGATAACTAAAACTCCATTTTTGTATCATGCATGACGATAATATCTCATAAAATAATGTGAAACTGAAGCAAAGTGCCAATAATCTCGATAATTTGCATGATCTAAATAACTGAACTTTGAAGCTCCACTTGTGCATGAGCAATTTTTTTTTAAGAATTTTTAATATTTCCCTTCTTCATGCACAACCTATACTTAGCATTTGATATTCAATGTCATTCTTTAGAAAACTTAGAGTCTTATATGGCTTCTCCATGCATAGTCTTGGGCTTCATAAGCTAACTTACACACCGAGCATAGTTAGCACATTATGTAAATATTCATCACCACTAAATTTAGGCATATTGTATGTTTTAATTTCAACAATGCATTTAGCATTGCTCGGCCACCACACAACACATGTAATATTCATTAATTTGATGATAGGGATGACCACATCATTGCTAGGCATTTGACTTGGAGTTATGTCCATGAGCAATAGTAACATGAAATAATTCACATAAAACATGGTAAAAATACTCATTATGCAAAATAGGTTGAGTAAAATACTCAAACCCTAACACTCTCTTTCATTTCTCACTTTGCACATTCTGGAAAACCTTGTTACTGTGCCACCATGGAAGGGTTTCAAGCCTCGACCAGCACCATTTTTTGCTACTTTTCTTGCCTTTTCTATCAATTGTTTTTAGAAAATTATTGGTAAAGTGCTTTGTGACCATTTTGAGGTGCTTTGACTCCTTTTGAAGAAATTTTGGGAGCTCTAAACTGCGGCCTTTACTGGTTTATGATGGATTTTCAATGCTGGAATTTCTTTTCTCTTTCTAAGGTTCCATTGATGATATTTAAATGTCTTAATGTCATGGGTGTCCCAGTATACTTATCTACAAAAAATCTTTGTAAGCTCTACTATTTATTATTCGAGCCTCATAGTATTATTAATTCTTTTATTTTTCCATTGATGAAGGCTTCCTATCTTTCATAGCCATGGCATTACATGTTCTTGTGTTCTTCGTTTTCTCTCTTGTCGAATGTAAACAAAAGGGATCAACCCACAACGTGCAAAATAAGATATAATGAAAATAAAAACACTTCATATAAACCCTCCTCTGCGGATTTTCAACACCCTTCAATGGGCTTGTAGCACTTCATTTTACTATTTTCCTAAAGCTATTCAAGTTATTAAGGTCTCGAGCCCTTGATGTTCACCTTGTATTTTCTTTTACATTCAAACCCTAAATGGGTATCGGCTCATGAAATAAAAATATCTCTCCATGTTGTGCCCAATACATGTTTATTTGGAACATTTGATAGCATTTTATATCTTTTGCATTTTTCTATATTTCTGACAAAATCCATCACATGGGTAAGCTTGATTGAGATTACTTGAAAACCTTCTTCTTTAATTTTGTAGCAGCTCTTTGATAATGGTATTTATGGGCTTCTGTAACTTAAATAGAACCTTCCTATGTAGACTGAACTCATATTTTGCACAATTCTTATTGATAATGTTGTCCTTGAACCTAAAAATCATTGTAATGGATGTTTGCTATAACCAATCTACATTTGAAAATAATGTTGCTCTATTTATATCTGTGTTCCCTGTGTAAATGAAGCATTGGTAATAAGGGTAAGAAAAATTCAACAGTTAAATTTATACAAAAGAACTGTCTTCACCATGGAAACTGACTGATTTTACTTGATTATGAACTATCCTCTTGTACATAACATTATGTGGCTGTAATTCTGATTTTCCTTTTGATAGAAAATAATGCTTCATTATTCCATTGTTGTGATGATAAACAAAACTATTCTTTCCTCCTTTATGCTCCTTATAATTTCAGAATGATGGCTCAAAAAACCTTATCATGTGGGAAGTTGAATGCTTTAATAAACCAATGGTGATAGTATATACCTCTGATCTTTTGGATGATGCTTTCTTTATTCTTTCATGTAGAAAATATTCATTTATTACAGTCTTGTAGATCTTTAGCTGACTGCGTTATCAGAACTTGCCTTGAATTACTACCCTCCAACTATGCATTCATGCTAACATGATGATCACCCTTGAACCTTTGAGAAATGAATACTTATATATGTAACCATCATCTATGAGCATGATTTACTACTGATGGCAGATTGATTTTAGAAACACATTAATCTGCATCATCGTTTACATTGGGTCTACCTTTGATCATGGTCATTGTTCCATTATTGATGATAGCTTTTGTAATGAATGATTAGTAACTATTCTTGATATAATTTCAAATGATGAACAAGAGATGAATTTCCCAATCCATTTCTATCATAATGAATTAAAGACTGGTTTATGAATTTCTTTATTACAACAGTCCTACTTGATGACTGTAATTGAATATCTGATTATTTGATGACTCTCATGTATGAATGTTGAATGAGAGGATGCTTTTCTGATATGTCGGGCTCAACCCTTGTGGGAGCCCGTTTTGCTCCACATATCTGATGAAATAGATCATGAACATAATGAACTTGTTCTTATGCATTTAAGCAAACATGTTAGTAAAATAAATGAAGTTGAAAGCTACCATTGAATTCTTTTCCTTGTGAACAATGAAATCATCTGGTGGATACCTAATTGAATGTATGTTATATTTTTGTTAGTAATGTAGGCATAGGATTGATCTTGATTCATCATTGCTTAGAGTAAATCTCTAACATCATCTTCATTTATCCTATAGAAAACTCAAGGAGACTGAAGTCAAAGGAGACTGAAGAGCTTCGATAGAACTACTCAAAGATATCAAGCATCGATGGCTTCATCATTACAGGCAATGATGAACCATCCTCCTTTCAATGTTTACATTATCAATAGTTGTATAGTATACAATTTGATTTTGTACCTATCATTTGATTGTGTAAATTAGATTAAGCTACTCCCACGGCATGTGTGGGACCTTGATTTTTACAATGTGAATAAAATAGCATTTGTTATGCAAATTTCCATTTTTATGTTACAAGTACTTGCATAATAAAACTGAAAATCAAATGTAATATGATTCTTCATGATAGATAATGAATAATTTAGTAGAAAATTTTGAAATTCTCATTACCTCTCAATAATGAATAGAATTCAGCTCCACCTCTTTGAGCTTGTAGTGAAAAATAGGTAGCACCTATGTTCATATATCTATGTATGTGAAATTAGATATAGTCAATGTTTATATATAGTCTTGCTTATTATGCATGCAATGCATATACATATACTTACGAAACAAAATCTATACCAAAATATATGTTTCCCAAGTTAGATGCACTTTTTTGTAGTTTTTATTGGTTGGACATTTGTTTTCATTTCCCTTTTTACAAATGTCCATCACATCAAAATAACTTTTGTTCCTAATCCTGTTGCTTTGTTGCTTATAGAAGTGGTTATACATTGAGACAAAGTGTTCTATTTTTTAATCTTTGACCAAAAAATTTTAGATGTGGACATGTATGTATGTGAAATTAGTTACAAACAACATTTATATACATCTACATTTAAACTTGTTGATACATACATACATACATACATACATACATACATACATACATACATACATACATACATACATACATACATACATACATACATACATATATATATATATATATATATATATATATATATATATATATGGGCATGTGCAAGATCGTGATGGGCCAAAAAGTGGCAATATGATGGGTATGTGGCTGACAACTTTTTCTTACCCAAAATTAATGAAACAAAAGGGTTTTTAAAGGAGATTCTCAACTTTCCACCAATATAAATTATGCTTTACTTTTAATTTAATAATAAATAATTATTATTCTTTTTCTATTTGAATTATGACTAAAGTCGATTGATAAACTGATTGAAAAGCATCTATAGGTTTTAAATGGTATCACATTTTGAATCGAAACATGCATCACATTCTATGCTTTGTATACTATAGGATTAAAAAACATTGAATTTCATGAAGTTTTGACCAAGTTAAAGGTGGTCATACATACAAGTTTTTTTTTTTAAAGTTTTAATAAAAAATGATTATTAATTTATTTTAGAAAAAAATTACAAAAATATGCATCCATCGGACATGGAGTCCTCTACATATATCTAAAATCTTATAAAAATATTATCATTTTATTGTGGTTAGGGTGGTTGGAGACACCTACTTATTTTTCCTTGAAATTTAAATTAACTCGCATTTGAAATTTCAAATTTTCAACAAATAGATTTTAAAACCTAGTAGTTTAGAAACTTCAATTTTTCACATATTCTGTTCTTACATATTTTTGAAATAATTTAAATAAATTATTCAAATTTTTATGTCAAGTTAGCTAACTCTGATTTTTTTGAATTTTATCGCCACTTAAGGGCTTGTTTTTTCCATGATGATCCTACACATAACAATATATATATATATATATATATATATATATATATATATATATATATGTACATATTTGTAACTTCTTCTTTCCTTGCTTTCTGTCCATCACACCCATATGCACCTATGCTTATAAATTCTCCTCTTGGTTCTTGTTGTCCATCATGCTACTAAACAATTGTGATGTTTTGAGTTGGGTTAATCTCTTTAGCTATGCCATTGTTCTTTAAGTTGGTGTTTGCAAGAACTTTATTATTTTCCTTATATTATGGTTGTAGGCTCCTCAACCTTGTTCAAGTTATAGTCCTACATTAAGTGTAGACCAAAAAAAGGTACCAAAACACCAAAGAAACCAACTCTATTATATGCAACATAGAGACTAGATCTGTGCAAGTCATTGGGCCAAATACTTGCAACAAAGAACCACTATAGTTCATCCTTACATGGCCCCGCCTAATCAAGAGGCCACACCACAATTGCTACTAAGTTTGTTAGAAACACATGTTGGCTTCTATAGTCCCACACCCTCCATCCCTTGGCAGCTTGCACATAACCTTCCCAGTGAAGGTGCCTCGACAATTGGTAGTTGTGGATCTTAGAAAAATCTTGTCTAGCATGGCTTGTCATCCACATCATTAGTCCATGAGAATTTTAACAGTATGTTTGGATATCATTTTTGTGTTGCAATACAACCCTTTTTCCAACACATTGATGCTTTGTCCAATTTGAAAGTTTGTAGTATTTTCAAGGAAAGCTACGTCGGCATGAAAGTGCAAGCATCCAACCCAAAGATCATTTGTCTACATTGTGCTTTTGAAAAGGGCATCCACCGATTTAGTTCAATGAACAAGATGGACCCAAGACCACATCCTCCTATCCTTGCAAAGCCAAATCAGGTTGAAGAAATGCTTATAGCTAGAGTTACTCCAGTTTTGCAAGTGACCCATGCTAGAGGAAGCCAACACAAATATAGTGGCCATACTATAATATTCCTTAAAGACATCACAGTCATTGCAAATTTTTTGCCACATTGTCTACATGATCTCGAAGTGGTGATTGTTCAAAGAATTGGCATTCAAGGAACAAACTATGATTGCTATGTTGACAAACATAATACCATGGATGCATTGGTATACAAAATTGAAAATGATCCATACTATAGTGATGTTGCAATTGATTGTGATGCTTTCAATTTTTTTCCTACTACAAGTATTGACATCTCAAATCTTTTGCACATAATGAAAGAACCAATACAGAACATCACTGAACTAGTAGCAACTTCAAAAAATTTTGTTGATGAGGAAGTTAAGCTTGAGGAATCATCATCATTTATTCCATTGTTGCCCAACTCCCCCCAAGAATTGTAGGTGAATAGAGACTCCTTGCAGATTGAAGATGTTGGTGAAGATACTTTACCTTGGCCTGAGATAATTCTAACCCTATCAATCAATATAATATAGAAGGGTTATTAAGCATGGCTTTTCCAACATTGTTCCCCACTGGAACAATGGTTCCCTTATAATTGAGAACCATATAGATTCACTTACATGAATATGCATTGCACTTGATGAGAAACTATGATAATAGATTTGGGAGGCATGTCAGATTTTGATATTACCTTTATAATTTAATAATGAGACATTGAAGCCAACAGTCAGCTTCCATTTTCATGAAAACAAACTTGGAAGAAAGGATCCCAAAGTCAATGGTTGCACTGCAACAACTGCTTCGGGATGCACTAGACACCTAGATAGAAAACCATCTCATTCTCTTTGGTGAATCTTTGAGAGGGATGTGCTCATATTGGGGAAAGTGCTAGCAAGAGCTCGCTACAATGATCCAACAACTTCAAACATCGACTCTTTTTCTCACTTTGAGCTCCATAGACACAAAATGTCTTGATTAGCACAAGGTACTTGATCCTGGTGCTCAGCTACATATGTCATACTCCTGAAGATGCTTCATGGACAATGTTTTCCATAACCCTCATATAATAGCCTTGTACATGTACTTGCGGTTCACCATTTTCAGTGATGAGGTTCTTGAGAGGCTTTTCCATGTAAAGGATTACTGGTATAGAATTGATGTATTTCTTGTTATTTCCAGCCCGCGGTTCAGATCGCTATGTTTTAGCATGGAATCATCGTTCCCTAGAACATCTAATATCAAGAGTCCACCACTCTTCTTTGGAGGACCCATTTTTTCTTGACACTTCAAAAATTGCTTCCATGGACCCAATGGTGGATTATGAACAATTGGTGAACACTGTGAAGAGGCATATCAAATGTACTC
>VDFB02283830.1:0-23228 GCA_007258455.2 Sequoia sempervirens | reverse complement strand
GAAACCTATACTACTCAAAATGAACTATGTACAAAGATATTTACAAAGCACTATGTTTAGGCAAGGTGAGCCGACATTAACATTCATTGGATTTTGTAATGCATGCACAAGCAAATGGGAAATCGTTACATTCCTTAACCATGCATATTTATCTTTATACTCAAAAAAAATAAGTTTATCATCACAACATTCAAATTTAATCGCATGTTCATGGAAAATCATAAATTGAGGAGGCTCATTAAAACCATGGTTGATCCATAAGCAAGTTTTACTCCCCTCACTCCCATAATCAAAATGATAAATGCAACTATGAAAATTAACAAGGGAAAGGAAGGATAGAACATAGATTTCATCATGCAGAGGTTGCAGCCTTTGAAAATTGAGACCAAGCACTGCATTGTCGATAGGTGCATCAATAGCCTCAAGTAGGCACAATTGAGGGTGTAACACTTCATACATTAAGCTTGCATAAGTCTAGGAGAATGGGGCAACAAGCACCCCTTTCGATCTTTGTGTGGGATCGACAAACACTATTGGTTGTTCTTCAAGGAAGTACACCTCATCTCGTTGGTCTTCTGTAAACCTGGTGTCCACTTGATTGCTATCCTCAAATGGCAGTATGATGTCCCAGTTCCTTTCCCAGGTGTTGTCCTTATTTATGTGGTGTTCTATGTCATGGAACAATGACATGCACAAATATATCCTATTGCAGCTCCCTAAATGTGAAGGAGGATCAACAATGATCATGGCAGTAGTACTCCAAGTTGCATCTCAGTTGGGTGCTTCATCTCCATTGGCCGCTATCTCAGCACCTTCGCCTTTGTCTTCTTCTTTTTGTCTTTCATTCATCTCATCATTATGCTCACTCGTTTCCCCTTGTTCACTATTGCTATAGACAAAGAAGGAACCCCTCTCCCATTCCAGAGACTCTATTACATCACTGTTCGGGGGCTCAAGGTGTATGTCTTCATTGCTGCTAACATCTGGGATGTACTCCACTATTGCACTGATACACCCTCATAGAATAGCTCCCAATGGAAAGAAATCATCAATTGACGATAGTTCATCAAGGGGACCAAAGTCTGCTGTGCAATTTCCCTCCAAGGACTCAGCATAAAGCCTATCATTCATGGTGTGCAAATGCTCTTCGAGAGGAAATTCTTGACCATTGGTGGACAAGATTCCTGTTTGATCTAATTCATCATTCAAAATTCTAAGTATTTATTGTTGTCCTTCTATTGATATCCCAACATCCTCTTGAGGCCTACCTTTAGCTAAGTCATCACTTGGTTTAGGCTCTTAGTCTTCTACTTTGATCTAGGTAGCAAGTAGAGGAGGTCAGGAACTTGGCTGCTCCATTTGTCCTCTACCTTGTTTGATAGCCTCTTTGCACAATCCGCATGTGAACTCTAAGTGCAATGAATCATGAATTCTGCACCAATTGGGTAGCAACAATCCCTCCAAATCCACTTGACATCTTATGTCGGAACAATCCTTTGTTAATCTAGAGATGAGCTAGTCATATCTTTCTGCTACTGGGTTCTCATCATCAATTGAAAAAGAAGCTTGATGGTAAAAATCCATGGCAAGTGGTTGTTCCCACTCCTCCAAACTTTCATTTTCAGATTCTCGATCACTATCATTAGCGAAGGAGAGGTCTTCTAATCCGATTTCACTTATACCTTTATCATCATTTTCTGCTGCTCCAAGGTTGTCAACCTTTTCTTCTTCTTGTTCTTCAACATCTTCGTTGGTTGTCCTAGCATGTGATGTTGTATACTTTGTTGATCCATCCTCAACTTCCAACATTTCTTCTTCTTAAGTGGAGGGTTGACCTTTGCTGATGGAGAAAGGGCCTTCTAATTCCTTTCTAGCTGAGTTTTCATAAAGACCGTTTGCTATCTTGAGGGAATCAGCTCCTTACTGTTGATTTTCAGCTTTTGTGTTTGCTGCCCCAACACTAGCTCGTGTCAAATTTCTTGGTTCATCTTCAATGCATTGTCCTCTAGATGTTGAGAGCTCTTTGGCCTCATTGGATGACTCATCCTCCTTGACATTTGGTTGATCCAACTTGTTCAAATAGCCCTTAGCTTGAGTGATGATGTTTGTGCATGATGAGCAATTGAATTCAGAGTGGGGTGCATTGTGAAATCTGCACCAACTAGACATCAATATTTCATCCAATATTGGTTTTTCTTTGCTGCCCAAACATTCCTTAACCAGCTCCTTGAATGCCTTGGCTGCCATGGTTTGCAATTCTTCATGTGGGTCTTCGGGGGCCAAGGGCTGGTATATTTCCGAGAAGGGAATTTCTCTTTGCAAGACTCTTTCAACTCTCTCCAAAAATTTTAGACACTACAATTTGTTGTGTCTATGAGTGCAATGTATCCTACACTTATTTGTCGATGTGAATTGCTACAACAGTTTCCTCAGTCTTCTATTTAAATTTGCATGTAGCTGAGTGATGTTAATTTGTGCATGCCGCTCCATTTTGACTCAGCTTCTACTTGCCTTAAGAATTTTCTAATTTTTAGCATTAAAAGAGATCTCTCTATCTTAGATTTCTTCTTTGAAAGTCCTCTTTTCAACTTCCAACTTTCAGCTTTGTAGCCTCAACAAGTCATGCCCTCCTTCTAGTGTCAGTTCTGTTGATGTGTTTTTTATGCACTTCTCAATATAGGCAATGTGTAGGTGCATTACCTCTCTTGAAAGATAATCTTCCACAATTAGATTGCAGAACACTATCCCAAGGTCTCTAATATTAGGTCTTGACATTGCTTGGAATATCTCGATTGGTTTATGTGATTTGCTAGGATCACAAGGTGGAGTTACAGGTGAGTTACAAAGTGTGGAAAGTTGGGCCTACAAATACAGTTTTAAAGTGTTAGATGTAAATGAATAGTGGCTGCCCAGTCAAAACAACAAGCTAAAACCCACCGAATTCATCTGATTTAGCTTCATGGTGATGCTTGAGATCCTACTCTAACCAAGGACTAAAAGAAATAGCAAAATGAGAAGGGTTAATAAAGTTGTTCTAATCCTAAGCTACAAATGAATAGTGTGGTTGCTACAGTAGACAAACTCCCTAAAATGGGTTTTTCTTGGCAAAGAGGAACCTACAATTACACAAAACCAGTACAATCTTCTGAGGACTGTAGATTTTTAGATTGCACATGCAGATCATGCACATGCGATTGAAGGGTATGTGCAGGATATTGATGAGCCAAAAAGTGGCGATATGATGGGTATTTGTAGGGTATGTGGCTAACAACTTTTTTTTACCCAAAATTGATGAAATGAAAAGGGTTTTTAAAGGAGATTCTCAACTGTCCACCTATATAAATTATTCTTTACTTTGAATTTAATAAATAATTATTATTCATTTTCTATTTGAATTACGACTAAAGTCCTAATTGATAGGCTGATTGACAAAAATCTATAGCTTTCAAACAGTATCACATTTTTTGAATCTGAAACATGTGTCACATTCTAAGCTTTGCATACTATAGGATTAAAAAAAAATGAATTCTGTGAAGTTTTGACCAAGTTAAGGTGGTTAGACAAACAATTTTTTATATTTTTTAAAATTTGTAATAAAAAATTCATAATTAATTATTTATTTGGAAAAAAATTACAAAAAAAATGCATCACATCTGGACATGAGTCCTCTACTTATATCTAAAATATTATAAAAAAATATTATCATTTTATTGTGGTTAGGGTGGTAAGATAGACACCTACTTATTTTTTCCCTGAAATTTAATTACTACCCCATTGAAATTTCAAATTTTCATCAAATAGATTTTTTTTTTGATAAATAAACCTAGTAGTTTAGAAACTACATTCAATTTCCTATAGATTCTATTCTTACATATTTTTTAAATAATATAGATAACATATTAAAAAATTTCATTCAAGTTGCCTAACTCTAATTTTTCTAATTTTTTTGCCACTTAAGGGCCTATTTTTTCCATGATGATCCTGTACATATCCTAAACTAAGTTGTAGCATTGAAATCAAGAAGCCCAGGCTAACTTTACACATCAGTTTGTCATCAACAAGTGCTAAAATTATAGGTTGAAAGTTCATCAAATACCATAACAACAATTTCCATTATCACTTCCATTCAAGAATCTACAACTAAAACTACTACGGAAGGTAGAACCATGCATGAAAGATGAGAAAACTCAAAGAGAATGTCCATAAAGTCATGCAATGTTGTCTTCTATTGCTGTAAATTATTTTTACAACAACTCTCCAACCCTTTACAAATGAGGGGCAAGCCCTTATTTATATTTTTCCAAAGCCCAAATGAATGGATAGGATTGAATTACATCGAATGGCCTAGATTTTTTACATTAGGGTTTCACCTACCCCTCAATATTTAGCAATTTAAAATACATATTTTTTCTTTTCCCTATTTTGTCCTATAGTAGCCAGTCTCTATAGCAGTTTTGTCATTTGGTTGATAGTCCTTTTCACTATTGTAGAAAATACCTAAAAGTTTTCCTTTGCTTGATGTGTTCGCAACATTTTCCATTGGATTAAACGGGCTTGTTGATGACTAGCATCAATGGATTGGTTGCCCTTGATTCGAGGGACAGGTCATCATCATTTGGTGAAAATTAGGACAACTCCCTCATGTCTTCTTCAAGGCTGCTCCCTTGCATTTTTGTTATTGACTTCCTTGGCACATGCCTTCTTCTAACACTGACCCTGTTGGAGGGTGCTAGGGGGAGAGACGAACATGAAATGAATGGTTATAGGAGCTATGTACATTCCTTATTCAACTTTCTCAATGGGTCTCCCTGACAGACCCGCGGTAGGCTCCTTGAATCCTGCATTTATGAAGCATCGTAAGTTCTTTTATAAATAAATCAAGGAAAACGTTAGTCAAATCCTACAAACTCTTTGTTAGATCCATCCATGCATCATCAAAAGATCATAATATTCATATTTGGAGCTCCTTTAGACCATAAACATTAATGTAGGCCCAAGGGGGCAGGTAGCGAACGAGGGACAACAAACTAGAAGGAAATTTCCCAGACATCACAAAACTTTGCAAAACCAAGATTTTTTAATTATAGTGCATGGGAAAAGGGGAAGAAAGAGAGCCAAGAAAAAATTTCTCAAGATTGAACTCATTTTTGAAAAAGCAGAAGTTTGGAAGGGGAAAGCCAGAGGGTCACCACCCTTTTGAAATGACAATGAGCACATAGTGGCTTGGAAAGAAAGTCTCAGATGGTGACAGAGGGGCAAAGTCCTAGAAATAGCCATGGAGGGGTTGAGTTCTGGAGGTCGAGTCATCGGGGGTCAGTGGATGTTGAAAACGACCTAGGAGGGGGGAGTCCTGAAAACGGCCACAAAGGAGTCAGGTTCCAGAGGTCGGGTCACCAAGGGCTGGTGGATGTTCAAAATGGCCACAGAGGGATGGAGTCCTAGAAATGGTGATGGAGGGGCCAGGTTCCTGATGCTGGGTCGCTGGGGTTTGACAGATGTTCAAAATGGCCACAGAGGGGCCGGGCCCCAGAAATGACCATGGAGGGGTCAAGTTTCAGAAGCCAGGTCACTAGAGGTTGGTGGATGTTCAAAATTCCCACGGAGGGATGGTGTCCCAGAAATGACCATGGAGGGGCCAAGTTCTAAAGGTTAGGTTGCAGGGGGTCAGCAGATGTTCAAAACAACTATGAAGGGATGGAGTCCTAGAAATGGCCATGAAGGGGTGAGTTCTAGAGGTTGGGTTTCTAGGGGCCAACAGATGTTCAAAATGGCCATGGAGGGGTTGGGTTCCAGAGGCTAGGTCATGGGGAGCTGGCAGATGTTCAAAATGACCATGAAGGGATGGAGTCTCGGAAACGACCACAAAGGGGCTAGGTTCTAGAGGCCAGGTCATCGTGGGCCAAGAGATGTTCAAAATAGCCACAAAGGGATGGAGTCCCAGAAATGGCCTCGGAGGGGCTAGGTTCTGAAGGTCGGGTCGCCAGGTGCCAATAGATGTTCAAAACGGCCACAAAGGGGCTGGGTCCTGGAATGAAATTTTCACAACTTCCCGAAACTTAACAAAACCTTGGTAGTTCGCTTAGGCACCACAAAACATCTTAAATCCACAAGAAACTTGTTCCCATAGTCAAAAATGAAGGAAAAATAAAATCAAGCAAGCAGGGAAATTTGGCCAAGGAAATTTGGTAGGGCGGACCCGAAGAACCCGAAGGACTCAAAACTTTTGCGGGGTGAAACATAGTCAACTTGAAATGATACTATGAGGTTTGTTGACCATGTTAGAAACCAAAATTGGGGGCATGAAAAATGAGGCAATGACAAAAAATGACCCAACAAGGTAACAAGAAAAGAGGGTCCCCATTCTGAAATGGGGCATGTGTGCAAAACATACACAACAAACATCAGCTGAAGAACTGAAGATTGGACAACATCTCCAACATCAATAGATTGGATTGCATGCCCTATCAAGGTTGGTCATAAATTTGAATCCTACAAGTTATTTTTTCTCAACTAAGCCAAAGCAATTAGATGTTCAAGACTATGACACAACTCTAGAAGCAAAAGCAGGGGATAGAGGCAACACAAAACGAATCAGTTATTGGTATCCGATATTTAAACACATAGATAAATATAAATTGTTACAAAATCACAACGACTTCAAAATTACATATAATAGATGAATATGAAATGAGGGCAAGATCGAGCAAGAAGCAAACAAGATTATATTTTTCATTGAATATAAACAAGAACATAGCAATGTTGAAACATCTCAAAGTTGTAACCCTTTTTTTCTAACACATAGGCCACTCCCAAATGGCCAACAAAATAAAAGGAAGAGGAAACATAAAGAGCTCAAATATAAATTAGTTATACTATATATCACAAGGACTGTTAATTCAAATGAAGCATATTCACAATTCATTGGATGCACATGGAAAATAGCTAATACAATTCTCAGCAACAAAAAGGAAACAAGGAACAGACTTATGGGATTGGTGCTCGAGGATTTTTCAGCAGCCTGGGGAGAACCAGAGTCCACCGATATTGTTGGGGCTTCTCTTTAAAAAGCTAAGAGTTGCAATGTCAGCGGCTATGAGATCTATGCCACAAAAAAATGAGGGCCGAATGTTCGATTAAAGCAACAAAGGCTCACAAGAACCCTAGCCAAAACACATACAAGAAATATAGAACACCAATAAAATGTCAACCATCAAGATCTTCAAAACACAACATTATCTCTCAAATTTTTTTAGAGACATTAACAATATGAGGGAAAATAAATAATTAAAAAAAGGCTTCAATGTTTCATATAACACTTAATATATATTTTATCATTCCAAGAATTCCCTATTGAGGCTCAAACAAATAACAACTATATTTCCCAAAAGAATAAACACAGGGAAGAGTATGTATGAATGTTGTTTATATCTACTTTGACATACATACATATCTACACATAGGAAAATAAAATGAAACACAACAAAACAAGGCATGCTATCCACCCAACCATATTGGGTCATGGAGAATCATAGGCTCTCACCAAACTATGGTAAGATGGAGACAAAGTCATCTTTTCTTGTCACTAATTTTATCCTCCCTATGTGCAGATATCTACGTATGTGAAATTAGATGCATAAAACATTATTATATATAGAAAATATTCATATGCAACATGCAACCCTTTTTTTTGCATAGGTTTGTTACTATGAATTCTTCTATTTTCTGTATTTTTCCTCTAAACCATTTTTTTTGGCTTTTTACAGTGGTTGGACAAAGAAGGTAGTTGAAAGAAAGAAAGCAGGAAGAGGTACATTTGTTAAAACCTTCGTAGGGAATTTTAAAAATAGTCTATGTTCTTACAAAACAACCAACCAAGAACATACATTGTCCATCACTACAAATAATGGTGACATCAATGTTCCATATAACACTTAAAATACAGCTTATCATTCCATGAATGTCCCAAAAGAATAAACATAGGGATCAATATGTATCAATGTTGTTTGCATCTACTATGACATACATATCTATGCATAAGGGAAATAAAATGACACACAACAAAACAAGGCATTGTTCATCACTGTGATCAATGGTGACATCAATGTTCCATATAACACTTAAAATATAGCTTATCATTCCAAGAATGTCCCAAAAGAATAAACATAGGGATCAATATGTATCAATGTTGTTTGCATCTACTATGATATACATACATATTTGCACATAGGGGAAATAAAATATAGACAGACAATATTCATATCTAGCATTCAACACATTCTATTTTTTTTCATAGGTTTGTTAGTGTGAATTCTTCTATTTTTTTTTCCTCTCTGCCAATTTTATTTATTCCACATTCAATCATTGCACATGGTTAAAATGTAGAATGTAATCAAATTTTTTTCATTTGATTTTTGTGGTTTTAATCTTCTTGTGTTGGCTAAATGTAGAGTATATTTGTACTACATGTGAGTTCATAAAGTTATGTTGCATATGTATACCTTTGATATTGCTATAGTTGCATAACTTATTTTCAAGCGCACATACATAGATAGAATAAATGCACAATGCTAAGTTCTCAAAGAAGAAAATTGCAACTACCAATTGAAACATATGTATCAACTCTTTTGTGGTGATGGTTGCAACACAATAAAATAGTTAATGTTATACAATTTATGTTGTTTTCCATGAGGCATTGTTGATTGTTGTTCTCTAGCTTTGGCTATATTCTTTCATTTTCAATAAGGTACTATTGAAAAAATAATTTGTTTGTGTGCGGGGTTATTTTGTTTATTTTCCATGGGTTTGTTACTGTGAATTCTTCTATTTTCTAGATTTTTTCATCTGGGTCACTATTGAAACCAATATTGTTTCATTTATGGCTCACGTTTTGTGGTGATTTACTATGAATTTTGTTGTCATTTAGGACACTGTTGAAACCAATATTATTTCATTTATGGTTTGTGTGTTGTGTTGATTGTTTCTATATTAAGTGCAATAAGAAACATTGGTTTCACCAATGCTCATAATGGTGGAGAATGTATTTTCTTGCTCAGGGGTTTGGTGAGAGCCTATGAGAATCCATGACCCAATATCATAGGGTGGAGAGAAGACCCTTTGTTGTGTTTCATTTTTGGGGAAAAAATTATCATAGCCAAGACCTTTGTATTGCTCTTACAATCATCACCCCATGCAAAAAACACAAAATAACCTCCAACCACCTTCACAAAAATTTGACAATGGATGATTGAACTTGCACCTTCATAGAAGATTTTCATCTTGGCATCAACATTAATTGTTGTATGGTTTCCATGTAGTGGTGATGGTTGTAATAACACCTTCCATTTAAAACCTTGGAAACCATAGTGAAAGTCTACGCAATTTTTGATAAGGCATTGTTGGGTGTCATTCTGTAGCTTTACCTGCTATCAAAGTTGTGATCCAAGATGGTGAGCTTCTGTGAAGGTGCAAGTTTGATCTCCCTATTCAACACATGTATCAGTATTCATAGTTGTTCTTATATATACTTGTGGACATGGTTGTATGCATGTATAGATCTACATATGCATATACATAAACATATATGCATGCAATTGATTTTTTTGAGTGCATACAACATCTTGATATAGATGTGTGTAGATATGTGTATGTAATGCATTTGTATGTGTATATGCATGAAAATTTGAATGTTTATATGTATGTGTGAGTGTGTATGTGTGTATATACATTTTCCACATGTATTATATTAAGTGTAATAAAAAAACATTGATATCACCATTGATTATAATAGTGGACAATGTATGTTAGTCTATGACTATAATCAATGATGAGAACAATGTTTCATCTCACACTTAATATGCAATCTATGATTCTAAGAAATCCTTATTGAGGCCTAGAAAAGAATTAACTATCCTTTGAAAAGTGTAAACATAGGACCTGTTTAATTCCTTTCCAACCATCACCAATATATGGGAACCACAAATGAACTAGTATTGCTAAATCCATAGGTCAACAATCACCAATGCTTTATGGAAAATAGTGCAAACTATTACCATAGGCTACACAAAATAGCCAACAATGCCTTATCGAGAAGAACATGAACTATTTTATTACTTTGTAACCATCTCCACTACACATAAACCATACAAAAATTAATGCTGGTGCCAATCAAAATTTAATTTCATTGGATTTCTCTATTGGCATGCCAAATGCTTTTAATATTAAAAATTTAAAAAACCACAACCTTTTTTCTGACTAGGAGCCGGATGCCAAAAGGGTTAAAAATCAAGAAGGCTGACAAATTTTTTGGCTAAAGTGCACACAATAAGGGAAAACCACAAAATAGGGTAAACCCACAAAAGTGGTTTCGATTTGAGTGAGGAAGGAAAAGTGGCAAAAAATGACCCCATACCAAAAATTTTGGTTTTTGGGGTTCGAATGAATCCTTTGGTTCGAGTGAACCAAAAAAGGGTTCGAATGAACCCTAGTTCATGCAAACCAGTTAAATGCAAGGTGGACCCCATCCCGTTAGAAAAAAAAATGAAAATGCCTTTTTGAAAGGGGGTTCAAATGAACCCAGGTTTTCTCAAACCCCTATCGGTTAGCTAGAAAACCCCCTAGTTCTAGCGAACCCCCCTTTTCCCACCTCCCTACTCTCTGGCACAAAAAAACTAGAATTTTTTCCCTTCGAAGCTCGGATTGAGGATGAAAATGGAGGAGACTTCACAAACCCAACTGGAATCAGGTAGTCCTCAAAATGAGTCATCCAACGAATATAATTTTAATATGTTTTGGTTTTATTATGTATTTATTTTTTTAGTTTTATTAAACATAAGTTCTTCATAAAAAATGAAGGTCTCTGTTTTACACATATGGAAAAATAGTAGATTATCAAAAAAAAAAATTGAAAAATATGAGTGCACCAAATATTGAAGTCCTTGATCCAACAAAAATAAATAAAAAAATGAATTTTGATATATATAAAAAAAGTTACACATTATATGGTCACGCTATGTCTGAATTGTAATTGGTTTGACTTTGAAACTTAATTAAAGAAAAAATATTCAATAAAAAACTATCTAACCAAGTGGAAGCACTAGCTATCGAAGTTACAAATCTAAATTTAAAAGAATTATAATTTTATCCTTCATGGAAAAAAGGTTATACGTTATATGATGTGCGCCACTTTTTAAAAATATTATTTTCTAAAAAAACAAGTTTTAGTGGGAGATGGAAAAAGAATTACAATTTGATTCCAAAAAACTTGAAAAAAATATTTTTAGAATCTATAGATAGAATGTGACAAGACTCTAGTTTGCATCAACTTCAAATTCCTCATGGTTTAGTTGCCATAGGTGCCCGAATGTGAAGATTTAGTTAAAAAAAATTATTTCAGTGTCCAGTTTGGCCAAAAATTGTAAACCACTATTGTGGGATCACCCAACATGAGGTTTTATAATTTTTTCATTTTATTTTTGTGGTTTTAATCTTCTTGTGTTGGCTAAGTTTATAGAATATTACTACTACATGTGAGTTCATAAAGTTATGTTGCATATGTCTATCTTTGATATTGCTATGGTTGCATAACTTAGAATGATAGGCTCTATATTAAGTGCAATAAGAAACATTGGTTTCACTATTGATCATTGTGGTGGACAATGTATGTTCTTGCTCAGGGGTTTGGTGAGAGCCTATGAGGCTCCATGACCTAGTATGGTAAGGTGGAGAGCAGGCCTTCTTTTGTTGTGTTTCATTTTATTTTCCCTATGTGTAGATATGTATGTTTGTGAAATTGCATGTAGAAAACATTCAGATGTACGACATGTATATTAAGTGTAATAAAAACATTGATATCATCATTGATTATGCTCGTGGAGATTGTATGTTGGTCTAACACTATAATCAATGGTGAGAGGCTCTATATTAACTGTAATCAGAAACATGTGTTTTAGCATTGATCACAGTGGTGGAAAATGTATGTTCTTGCTCAAGGGTTTGGTGAGAGCCTATGAGGCTCCATGACCCAATATGGTAGGGTGCAGAGCAGGCCTTCTTTTTTTGTGTTTCATTTTATTTTCCCTATGTGCATATATGTATGTTTATGAAACTAAATGTAGACAACATTCATATGTACAACAACCTGTATATTAAGTGTAATAAAAAACATTGATATCACCATTGATTACGCTGGTGGACAATGTATATTGGTCTATCGCTATAATCAATGGTGAGACCAATGTTTTATCTCACACTTAATATATAGCCTGTCATTCTAAAAAATCCTTATTGAGGCCTAGACAAATAATAGTTATCCTTTGAAAAGTATAAAAATAGGACTTGCTTAATTCCTTCCAAACCATTGCTAGTATATGGAAACCACAAATGAAATAGTATCAAAAGCCACAAGTCAACAATCACCATTGCCTTATAGAAAATAGTGCAAATTGTTTTTGCAAGCCACACAAAAATAGCCAACAATGCCTTATCAAGAAGAACATGAACTATTTTATTACTTTGCAACCATCACCACTATAGAAAAACCATAAATCAAATACTTTATTCGAGGCCACATAACAACAATCAACAATGCCTTATGGAAAATAGCATAAACTATTTTATTACTTCGACAATTTTTAAATGCAAGGTTTGAAAAACCTCAAGGTGGGTAAGACCACAAAACAAGAGGTTTCATACTAACAAAGCTATGCCCAAAATATAGAACAACCCCGCAACCCAACATTTCTTTAAACAGTGGATTACATGGGAAAAAGCACAAAACAAAAGAATTCACAGCAACAAACACATGCAAGGGGAAAAAAAAACTCCGATAACATGAACTATTTAATTGCCTTGCAACCAATGACGCCACATAGAAACCATAAATGAAACAATATTGGTTTCAACAATGTCGTAGATGACAACAAAACTCATAGTAACAAACCCATGCAAAAAGAAAAACAAAATAACCCTACACCCAAACAAATTCTTTTTCTCAATAGTACCTTATCGAAATTGAAACAATATAGCCAAAGCTAGAGAACAAAAATCAACAATTCCTTATGGATAACAACATAAAATCTATAACATTTACTATTTTAATGTGTATCGAAAATGAAACAATATAGCCAAAACTAGAGAACAATAGTCAACAATGCCTTATGGAAAACAACATAAACTATATAACATTAACTATTTTATTTCATTGCAACCATCGCTACAAAACGGAAGCCATAAATGAAACAATATTGGTTTCAATAGTGACATAGATGAAAAACCCATAAATTAATAGAAGAATTCATAGTAACAAACCCATGCAAAAAGAACCAAATAACCTCGCACACAAACAAATTTATTTCCCAACAGTGCCTTGTCAAAAATAGCATAAACTATTTTATTCCCTTCCAACCATCACTACTATATGGAAACCATAAATGAAACAATATAGATATTTCCTTGCAACCATTGCGACTACATGGAAACCATAAATGAAACAATATTGGTAAAGCCACAAAACAAAAATCAACAATGCCCTGTGGAAAATAACATAAACTATTAGAGAAAAATATTAGTTTCAACAATGTCATAGATGACACCCGAATTCACACTAACAAACCCATGCAATAAAATAAAATAAAATAACCCCGCACCTGAACAAATTTTTTTTTAACAACACCTTATCGGAAATGAAACAATATAGCCAAAGCTATAAAACAACAATCAACAATGTCTTATGGATAACAACATAAATTGTATAACATTTAATATTTTATTGTGTTGCGACCATCACCACAAAACGTGAACCATAAATGAAACAATATTGGTTTCAACAGTGACCCAGATGAAAAAACTCACAAAACAAAAGAATTCACAGTAACAAACCCATGCGAAAAATACAAAATAACCCCGCATGTGGACAAATTCTTTTTTCAACAGTACCTTATTGAAAATGAAACAATATAGCCAAAGCTAGAGAACAACATTCAACAATGCCTTATGGAAAACAACATAAATTGTATAACATTAACTATTTTATTGCATTGTAACCATCACCACAAAATGAAAGGCATAAATGACACAATATTGGTTTCAAGAGTGACCTAGATGTAAAAACACACAAAACAAAAGAATTCACAGTAACAAACCCATGCAAGAAAAAAAATAAAATAACCCCACACGTGGAAAAGTTTATTTCCCAACAGTGCCTTGTCAAAAATAGCATAAATTATTTTATTGCCTTCCAAACATTGCCACTATATGGAAACCATAAATGAAACAATATAGAGCTATTTCCTTGCAACCCTTGCAACTACACAAAAACCATAAATGAAACAATATTGGTAAAGCCATAGAACAATCAACAATGCCCTATGGAAAATAACATTAAATTGTTTTTGAAATACTCTACAAAGGGTTTTTTCAATATGCACCTCTTCCCATTTTCTTTAAATGGGTTTCCCAAATGTACCTCTTCCCGCTTGCTTTCTCTTAGCTCCCTTCTTTCTCCAATGACTATAAAAATGGGGAAAATTTTATTAGAGCTAAGACTTTTGCATTGCTATTGCAACCATCGCCCCATGTAAAAAACACAAAATATCCTCTAACCACCTTCATATAAGCTCAATAATGGATGATCGAACTTACACCTTCAAAAAATATTTCCCTCCTAGCTCACAACTTTGATTCATAGAAGCTCACCCTCCTGGCTCACTCTTTTTATAGTAGGTAAAGCCACAAAATGACACCCAACAATGTCTTATCAAAAATTGTGCAGAATTTCTCTATGTTTTTTGAGGTTTTAAATGGCAGGTATTATTACAACCATTGCCACTACATAGAAACCATTCAACAATTAATGTTGATTCCAACTAGCATTTAATTTTGTTGGCCTTCTCTATCAAAGTGCAAAGATGTCAACCACCATTTAATTTCATCGGTCTTCTCTATCGACACGCCAAACACTTTTAATTTTTCAAATAAAAATCCACCACCTTTTTCCGACCAGTAGCCAGATGTCAGAAGGGTTAAAAACTAGGAAGGCTAATGAAAATTCCAGGAAAATTCCACACAATAGGCCTATCGGCTAAAAATTATATTTTGAAGAAATTTTCCTATTGCATGTATTTTGGCCTATTTCTAGGTCACAATTATCTGTTCTATGGAATTTTTTATTATTTTATTATATGTGTCTAAATAAAACAAAATCGACCTTGTCACTATAGAATCCATTTGACCTACAACAAATTTCAACCTCAGTATCTCCATCCTCACAAAAAGGTGGCTTCATTATTTTTTTGGTCACATCCAAAACAAAGCGCGCTCACCATTAGTAGGACTGAGCATCATTCACTAGATATGTTGGTGTGATTAATTAATTAATTAATTAATTATTACACTAGCATAAGTTAACTTAGGTCTTGCATTTAATTAATTAAGTCCTAGGTTGCATAGATCATTTAATAAATGGGATAATATTCCCTTCCTTGTTTGGTGGGATAAGATTCCTTCTAGAACTTATCTCATAATTTAATGATCATCTAGATAGGGTTCACATGTTGTCAGATGTTGTTAGATTATAACACTTGGCAACATCTCATGCATATTAGGGTTTACTTCTTGCCTATATAATCAGGTATCTTCTTCATTTGCAACATATCATATCAATATCATTTTATCATATCAATATAGAATCTTTAATCAACATTCCTTAGTTGCAACACTTCTCTTTGTGGTTGATTATCTTTCATGGCTAAAGTCCTTCATTGAAGATTCTGGGGCTTCAGGGGTTGTACATCCATTTATCACAACATGGTATTAGAGCTAGTCCATTGAAACATCAGCCGACCCCACTTCGATGTCATAGGCGGTAACCATTTGTTTTTTGCCTATCTACCGTTGCCGATGTCGATGCCAGAGTTACCTCCTAGTAGACCATTGAATTTCGAACATCCTCTGACTACCAGTGTCCCAGTCCTATTCGTGATTGAGGGATCTTGCTTGCTCCTGGGCGGTGCCACTCTCTCTGCCGGCTGCACCACCCATTTCGCCACCTTCACGCCATTCCGACGCCGCCATCCGGGTGGCGCTTGATTTTTTTTGCCTACTCTAGCCCCGCAGTCATATCAACGACCGAGGGCTTATTTTTTTTCCCTAATGTGCTTGATTCTTGCACCTAATTAGCCAGTTGTATTCAAATTGTAGTTTTTTTCCGAGGGCCATATCTTTGCCCCATCATATCAAAAATTTGCAAACAAGATATCGACGGAAAGAGAATTCATAGCACTATCTAGTGGTGCAATCTATTTTGTAAGATTCATCTACTATAAATTTCTAAATTCAATTGAATTCAAACTTCCATTCTGGACTCAAAAGTGCATATCTTCGCATCAGATTGTCAAATTTTGGTGATTCCAGTGGCATTCGGGAGATCTTTCAATGTATTTTTTCATCAGTCTAGTCACCTTGTTTGGTTTCAGCTCCAGGTATCATTTTTTTTTTTGCAATTTCGTGCATTTTCTTGATTCCTGAGACATCCTAAAGCTTGAAGAAGAATCTCTTGATCTCGGAGGCATATTCTCAGTTGCATATCTATTTGGAAGTATTCTATTTTCTATTGAAGGTCTATGTCTTTGTTTTTTGTGGAGAAATTTCGTTATGGGGCTTGCATATTACTCTCCTTTGGTTATGTTGCACAATGGAAACTATCAGCAATGGTGAGAAAGGATCTGCCACCATCTTCTGTCACTTGATCTATTGCCTCATCTATATGGTATAGTTCCTCATCCAAGTGAAGTTATTCATGAACTTGCTTGGAGTTACAGCAGGTACACTGTCTTGGAGATCATTGTTATGCAAGTTGATTATGATGTTTTGAATGCTATTGATCATCGTGATTGTCCTCACATTCTTTGGATTAAGCTTTGGGAGCTATATGGAGATTCAGATACTCCACCATTCCCCGATGATCATGGTTCAAAATGTCATTCTTCAAATCAAGTACCCCATCATGATATTGTTGTGCAGGAAGTTGATTGTCTTGATCTTTCTAAAGAGGTTAACAAGGTTCCTTTTGATGCTTCTTCTTCATCAGAGATAGTTGGTATCCCTTCACATTCAGTGATTCCTTGTCTAGAATCACTGCCCGAGGCTTCCACTATCATCATCCATCAGGACACATTTAGTTTTTCAGACTTGACATCACAAGATGGCTTTGTTTCAAGTATCACTGAATTGGCTACTTCTACAGGTTTGGAGGACATTCTTGAGGGGGTTTCACTCCTCTATTCAGATTTGGCTTTGGAGAGTTGTTTTGAGTCTCCTCATTCCTTTGTCTCAACCTTGATTGGGAATCCAAAGACTATCTTGGAGGCACTTGGGTTCTCTTTAGAGATTTCATATCCAAGACTTCTTCCCTGTCATTCCATTCAAGATTTGAGGTTTCTTCAACATCCACCATTGGATTTGCTTCAAACTTCTTTCAGTGGTTTTGAGGACACTTCATTTAGGAGGGGCTATCAAGTCTCCATCACATCCATCATATCCATTCTATCTTTGTCTTTGGATATTGTTTAGCATCCATTTCTGCATCATCCTGATTTGTCACCCTCTTCATTGATTGTGGCATCTTCATCAGGTAAGGAGACATTTGAGCAGAGTTCAGAGACACCATCAGCATACATCCTTCCTTCCTTTAATTCCTATCTAGAATGGGAAGCATCTCTGCACTTGCAGTTGGTTTTGTTTCTTCTGAAAGGGAGACAAGTTGTTTGTCGGCATTGGATCTTGTTTTGTCTTCAGACACTTATCTTTCTTGTAGGTGATCTCATCTTTTGGGGGGGCTATATAGTCTCTCTATTGTATCCATGTGACAAATGGTGTCCTTGCGGGGTATTTGGGAGTCCTCCATCCTTCCCATCCTATCTCACATTTTTTTGCATTTTCATCTCCTTTTTCGAGAGGGGTTTTGTTCCCACTAGGTTTTCCCCTTTTCTCCAGATGTGGGAGATTTTCTGCATCTATCATGTACATGGGTACCTAACATGGCCTCATAGCTGGGACCCATCATCATCATCATCATCTTGCATAATCATTTCATTTTCCTCCCTACGTTGAACTTATGGGGGGGTGTTGATGTAATTAATTAATTAATTAATTATTACACTAGCATAAGTTAACTTAGGTCTTGCATTTAATTAATTAAGTCCTAGGTTGCATAAATCATTTAATAAATGGGATAATATTCCCTTCCTTGTTTGGTGGGATAAGATTCCTTCTAGAACTTATCTCATCATTTAATGATCATCTAGATACGGTTCACATGTTGTCAGATGTTGTTAGATTATAACACTTGGCAACATCTCATGCATATTAGGGTTTACTTCTTGCCTATATAATCAGGCATCTTGTTCATTTGTAACATATCATATCAATATCATTTTATCATATCAATATAGAATCTTTAATCAACATTCCTTAGTTGTAACACTTCTCTTTGTGGTTGATTATCTTTCATGGCTAAAGCCCTTCATTGAAGATTCTGGAGCTTTAGGGGTTGTACATCCATTTATCACAACAAGATATAGCTTTCAATATGGAGGCAACTGAGGAATTTCTTAGCCTAAGAATGTGAGGAGGAAGTGTTATACGAGGAGGAAGTGTGATACAAGGAGGTGTTGCAATATTTCCATGCACACCCCACGCGACCCCCACAAATAGCCTCTTAGGGATCTCTTATTCCCATCACCTCCTTCACACCTCCCACTCATTCGCCTCTACCACTAATTTCATCATTAAATTTGCAACTATTATTCACATTGCAATGTCAGAGGTCTTAGTGTGTTACATTTTTTTTGCATATTTTAATCATATTTCATTTACCCACTTTGCAACTTCCTTGAGCTTCATTTGTAGACCCTTTGGAGATTTTTTCTAGTCATAGTCGATCCTCTAAGTCAATTTTAAAGCCTATATTTTTGTATGTCAATTGGTATTATTGCATCATGAGGATTTAGGAAAGCTAATGCAATTATTGAAGATGTTGGTTATCATTAACAATCGTATCCAACTAGCGCCACCATTAGTGGCATCCCTGATCCCTCCTTACATGTATCAAGACTTGGGCTTCAATGAGACTCATCCTCATGCAACCTACACTAAATTTGTAGCAAGTTGTTTAAAATACACCTTCTCCAATGGCCTCCAACTAGTGATTGGGTCAAAATCCCTTCTCAATAAGCCTTTTTTTGGCATCTCAAATTTGGCTGATGTAGAGTTGTTCCAAACTTGTTCAATGAAAGAAATTAATGTTAACCACTATTATAACAATCAAATTTAACGTTAATAAGTTGATAGGCTTATTGTGTGCACTTTGGTTAGAATTTTTGTCAACCTTCCCAATTTTTAACCCTTCTGGCATTTGGCTCCCAGTTGGAAAGAAGGTGGCTGATTTTTTGATTTTTTATATTAAAAGTGTTTGGTGTGTTAATAGAGAAGGCCAACAAAATTTAACACCAATTGGCATGAACATTAATTGTTGTATGGTTTTCGTGTAGTGGTGATGGTTGTAATAACACCTGTCATTTAAAACCTCAGAAAACATAGCGAAAGTTTGCACAATTTTCAATAAGGCATTGTTGGGTGTTGGTATGTGGCTTTACGTACTATTAGAGCTATGCGCGAGGAGGGAAAGCTTCTATGAATGTGCAAGTTCAATCATCCATTGTCGAGCTTCTATGAAGGTGGTTGGAGGTTATTTTGTGTTTTTTGCATGGGGCGATGGTTGAAAAAGCAATATTAAAGTCTCAGCTTTGATAAATTTTCCCCATTTTTGTAGTCATTTTAGAAAGAAGGGAGCTGAGAGAAAGAAAATGGGAAGAGGTGCATTGAAGCAAGCAGGAGGAGGTGCATTTGGGAAACCCCTTTAAAGCAAGGGGGAAGAGGTGCATATTGAAAAAACCCTTTGTAGAGTATTTCAAAAATAGTTTATGTTATTTTCCATAGGGAATTGTTGATTGTTGTTTTTTGGCTTTACCAATATTGTTTCATTTATAGTTTCCATGTAGTCGCAATGGTTGCAAGGAAAGTTTTTTTTTTGTATTTGTGTGTTATTGTGAATTATTTTTTCTTGTGAGTTTTTTCATCTAGGTCATTGTAGAAACCAATATTGTTTCATTTATGGTATGTGCTTTGTGGCGATGGTTTTGCATGGGTTTGTTACTGTAAATTCTTTTATTTCATGGGTTTTTCCATCTAGGTCACTGTTGAAACCAATATTGTTTCATTTATGACTTCCATTTTTTGGCTATGGTTTCAATGCAATAAAATAGATAAGGCATTGTAGATTGTTGTTCTCTAGCTTTGGCTATATTATTTCATTTTTAATAAGGTACTATTGAAAAAATCATTTGTCCATGTGCGGGGTTTCTTACTATGAATTCTTCTATTTTGTGGGTTTTTTTATCCAGGTCGCTATTGAAACCAATATTGTTTCATTTATGGTTTGCATTTTTTGGTGATGGTTGAAACACAATAAAATATTAAATGTTATACAATTTATATTGTTATCCATAAGGCATTGTTGACTATTGTTCTCTAGCTTTGGCTATATTGTTTCATTTTCGATAAGGTGTTGTTGAAAAAAGAATTTGTTTGGGTGCAGGGTTATTTTGTTTTTTTTTTTGCATGGGTTTTTTACTGTGAATTTTGTTGTCGTCAATGACACTATTGAAACCAATATTGTTTCATTTATGGTTTCTATGTGGTGTTGATGGTTGCAAGGCAATTAAACAGTTTATGTTATTTTTAGTAAGGCATTGTTTACAAAGCTTTGGCTATATTGTTTCATTTTTGATAAGGTACTGTTGAAAATAATATTTGTTTAGGTGTGGGGTTTTTTTTAGCATGGATTTGTTACCATGAATTCTTCTATTTTGTGGGTTTTTTCATCTAGGTCACTATTGAAACCAATATTATATCATTTATGGTTCGTATTTTGTGGTGATGGTCGCAATACAATAAAATAGTAAATGTTATACAATTTATGTTGTTATCCATAAGGAATTGTTGACTGTTGTTCTCCAACTTTGGCTATATTGTGTCATTTTCAATAAGGTGTTGTTGAAAAAAAAAATTATTCGGGTGCAGGGTATTTTTTTTTGCATGGGTTTGTTACTATGAATTTTGTTGTCATCTATGACACTGTTGAAACCAATATTGTTTCATTTATGGTTTCTATGTGGTGTTGATGGTTGCAAGGCAATTGAACAATTTATGTTATTTTCACTAAGGCATTGTTTACAATAAAATCTTCACATGTGGGGTTGGTTTTTTCCCCCTTGCATTTGTTTTGTGATTTTTCCCATGTAATCCACTGTTAAAAAAAATGTGTTGGGCTATGGGGTTGTTCTTTTTTTTCGGCATGGATTTGTTAGTATGAAACCTCCTATTTTGTTGTTTTCCCCACCTTAAGGTTTTTCAAACCTTGCATTTCAAACTTGTTGAAGTAATATAATAGTTTATGCTATTTTCTACAAGGCATTATTGATTGTTGTTATGTGGTCTTGAATAAATTATTTGATTTATGGTTTCTTTGTAGTGGCGATGGTTGTAAAGTAATAAAATAGTTCATGTTCTTCTTGATAAGGCATTGTTGGCTATTTTTGTGTGGCATGTGGAAACAATTTGCACTATTTTCCATAAGGCATTGGTGATTGTTGAATTGTGGCTTTAGCAATACTATTTCATTTTTGGTTTTCATATACAGACAATGGTTAGAAAGGAATTTAATAGGTCCTATGTTTATACTTTCCGAAGCATAATTGTTATTTGTGTAAGCCTTAATAAGGATTTCTCAGAATGATAGGTTGTATATTAGGTGTGAGATGAAACATTGGTCTCACCATTGATTATAGTGGTAGACCAACATACATTTTCCACCAGCGTAAACAATGGTGATATCAATATTTTTTTATTAAACTTAATATATAGGTTGTCATACATATGAATGTTGTTTGCATATAATTTCACAAACATACATATCTACACATAAGGAAAGTAAAATGAAACACAACAAAAGAAGGCCCACTCTCCACACTACCATATTGGGTCATGGAGCCTCATAGGTTCTCACCAAATCCTTGAGCAAGAACATACATTGTCCACCACCGTGATCAATGGTGAAACTAATGTTTCTTATTGCAATTAATATAGAGCCTCTAACCATTCATTATAGTGGAAAACCAACATAGATTGTCCACTAGCATAATCAATGGCCATATCAATGTTTTTATTGCACTTAATATATAGGCTATCATACATATGAATGTTGTCTGCATCTAATTTCAAAAACATACAATGTATCTACACATTGGTCCACCACTATGATCAATGGTGAAACCAATGTTTCTTATTGGACTTAATATAGATCCTATCATTCTAAGTTATGCAACTGTAGCAATATCAAAGATAGACATATGCAACATAACTTTATGAACTCACATGTAGCAGCAATATACTCTACACTCAGCCAACATAAGAAGATTTAAACCACATAAATCAAATGAAAAAATTATGAAACCTCTAGTTTTGTGGTTTTCCTTTATTTTGTGCACTTTGGCCAGAATTTTCATCAACCTTCCCTATTTTTAACCCTTCTGACGTCTAGCCCCTGGTTGGAAAAAAGATGGCCTATTTTTTTATTTTTTATATTGAAAGCATTTAGCACCTCGATAGAGAAGGCCATTGAAATTAAATGCTAGTTGGCATCAACATTAATTGTTGTATGGTTTATGTTTGGTGATGATGGTTGCTAAGTAATAAAATAGTTCATGTTCTTCTCGATAAGGCATTATTGGCTATTTTTGTGTGGCATACGATAAGAGTTTGCACTATTCTCCATAAACATTCAAATTTGCATGCATATACACATACAAATGCATTACAAACACATATATCTACACACATCTGTATCAAGATGTTGTATGCACTCAGAAAATTCAATTGCATGCATATATGTTTATGTATATGCATATGTAGATGTATACATGCATACAACCATGTCCACAAGTATATAAAAGAATAGTTGAAAATACTCATACATGTGTTGAATAGGGTGATCATACTTGCACCTTCATAGAAGCTCACCATCCTAGCTCACAACTCTGATAACAGGTAAAGCCACAGAACAACAACCAACAATGCCTTATAAAAAAATATACAAACTTTCACTATGTTTTCTA